>PVIU01005314.1:100363-114490 GCA_004026605.1 Ondatra zibethicus | reverse complement strand
GGTGGGAATGCAAGCTGGTACAACCCCTATGGATGTCAGTGTGGCGATTTCTCAGAAAATTAGGAAACAACCTTCCTCAAGACCCAGTAATACCACTTTTGGGTATATATCCAAAGGATGCTCAATCGTGCCACAAGGACATGTGCTCAACTATGTTCATAGCAGCTTTGTTTCAGGTTGTAGCCAGAACCTGGAAACAACCTAAATGTCCCTCGATCGAAGAATGGATAAAAAAATGTGGTACATTTACACAATGGAGTACTACACAGCAGAAAAAAATAACGACAGCTTGAATTTTGCAGGAAAATGGATGGAACTAGAAAGCATCATTTTGAGTGAGGTAACCCAGACAAATCTATACTCACTCATAGATGGTTTTTAAACATAAGGCAAAGAAAACCAGCCTACAAACCACAATCCCAGAGAACTTAGACAACAATACAGACACTAAGAGAGACTTATATAGATCTAATCTATGTGGGAAGTAGAAAGAATAAAAAGACAAGATCTCCTGAGTATATTGGGAGCATGGGGATCTTGGGGGAGGGTTAAAGGAGGGAGGGGTGTGGCAGGGAGGGGAGCAGAGAAAAATGTAGAGCTCAATAAAAATCATGGAAAAAAAGTAATAAAAGGAAACAAAGAACCTGGAAAAAAAAAGATTAAAAACTGTTCTTATGAGAGCTTTGGCAACAACTTGTCCAACACGGAGGTCTTGTGTTTACCCAGTTATTGTACATATTCTAACCACTACTAACAAGTAGAAAAGTACACGTCATGCATACTTTGTTAAAATAAAGCAAGGAAAAAAATTAAAAAAAAAAAAGGAGTAGGAGGGTTGTCTCAGTGGTCAAGAATACTGGCTACTATTTCATAGGACCTGGATTCGATTTTCAGTACCCACACAGTAGCTTCCAACTGGCTGTAAAGTCTAGTTCGAGGTAATTTGCTACGTTCTTTTGACCTGCACTGACACCATATGTATGTGATACACAGACAAAATATCCACATGCATAAAATAGCTGTAAAAAGGTTGTTTGCTTGCTTTTTATGGTTCAAGAGATTGAACTAGGGACTCAGGTATGTTAGGCAAGTACTCTGTTGCTGCTCTATCTGACACAAAAAGATCAAGTTTCTGTACATAAATAAGACACTTTTGGTAACAGAAAATGGACTGAAAAATTAGGAGAAAGAGTGACGCCTTTTTAGAGATGCCTACAACTAATAGGGTACCTCTTCTCTGGACATCTCTATGAAACACTTATGCTTAAAAAAATCTATTTTATCTGGGTGTGGTAGTGCACGCCTTTAATCCCAGCACTTGGGAGTCAGAAGCAGTGGGATCTCTCTGAGTTTGAGGCTAGCCTGGTCTACAGAGCGAGCACCAGAACAGCCATGGCAACAAAGAGAAACCCTGTCTTGAAAAATGAAAATCAAAACAAAACAAAACAAAAATCATTTTAAAATATCTTTAATAAGCACAGAAGAGATACTTAGCACTTAAAAGCACTTGCTTCTCTTGTAGAAGACCAAGGCTCAGATCCTAGCACCCACAAGTGGTTCACAGCTCCTTTAACTCTAGTTTCAGGTAATTCACCACCCTCTTCGGACCTCCATGGGCACCTGCATGCATGTGGTACACATACATACAACTTACACATACACAACTCATAAAATAAACACATAATCTTAAATTTTTATACTTATCTGTATGAATGTTTCAGCTGTGTGTGTGTGTGTACTACATGTGTGTCTAGTGCCCTCACTGTGGGTCCAAAAGACCAGAGTCCCTAATTTGGGGTTATAACAGTTGTAAGCCAACCTGTGGGTGCTGGGAACTGAATCTTAGTCCTCTATAAGAGCAACCAGTATTCATAACCACTAAGCCATTTCTCCAACCCTCAAATACATAAATTCTTTCAAAAGTATACTTAATAAACTCCCATTCTATTAAATAAAAAAAAAGCAGAAGGAATGAAGACTGTGAGTAAAGAGTACAGTTTAGCTGGGCATGGTGGCATACACGTACACCTTTAAATACCAGCAATCTAGATAAAAGTGTGAAGATCTCTTGAGGCCTGCCTGTTCTACATAGTGAGTTCCAGTAAGCCAGGCCCCCCAAAAAGAGCCCAGTTTAGACGTGAGTCAGAATAAGGGGACAAGACTTAGGAATTTAGTCACTAATTGACAAAGCTATAGTATAAAGAAGAAAGACTGAAGCCGGGAGGTGGTAGTACATAACTTTAATTCCAGGACTTAGGAGGCAGAGGTAGGTGGATCTCTGTGAGTTCTATGCCAGCCTGGTCTACAGAGGCAATTCCATGACAGCCAAGGCTACAGAAAGAAATCCTGTCTTGAGATTAAAAAAAAGAAGACGAAGAAAAGAAAGACTGAGTGAGTCAAAAGGCTATAAAAGTACCAACCCTGAAGGTTTAGGCATACTAAAACGGGGTACAATGTGGAGTATCAGACAAGTACAAAAAGAAATGCCCAAGATGTAACTGGAAATAAGTTTTGTTTTCTGAGATGAGGTCTTACTATGTAGACAAGGATGGCCTGGAATTTACTATGTAGACCAGGCTGATCTTTTCTTTTTTTTTTTTCGAGACAGGGTTTCTCTGTAGCTTTGGATCCTGTCCTGGAACTAGCTCTTATAGACCAGGCTGGCCTTGAACTCACAAAGATCTGCCTGCGTCTGTCTCCGGAGCACATAACCAAAGAAGAGATATTTGAGCTCTGAAAACAGAAGTTGGTTTATTGGGTTGGCTGAGGCCCTGGGTAACTTAGAGAGTAAGAGAGAGAAAGCAGAGAAGTCAGAATAAAAGAGTAAAAAGGGAAGAAAATATCTGGACTATTTCTGAAAAGGGAAAACTGGGCATGATAACATATAACTTTTTTTCCAAAACATTTATTTATTATATATACAATGTTCTGGCTGCATGTGTGCCTGCAGGCCAGAAGGGGCACCAGTACTCATTATAAATGGTTGTGAGCCACCATGTGGTTGCTGGGAACTGAACTCAGGACCTCTGGAAGAGCAGCCAGTGCTTTTAACTGCTGAGCCATCTCTTCAGCTCCTGAATAAGTACTTCTTATTAATGACAGCAAAACAAAACAAACATTTCTGGAACAGAAAAGAGGATTAAGAAGAAAACTGAGAAGGTAGTGTGGAAAGTGCTGCAGATGGAGAATCTCCGGCACTCAGAATTATCTCATCATAGCTGGCTTAGGATAGGGTGTCCTTCCTTCTTTATTGTTAATGTCTTAGACATAGACCATCTTATAAATAGCCCATTATATTTTAAATAGCAGAAAATAATACAGTGAGATATGACATTGAGTAAGTTCTTAAAAAATTGTTAATTAACTTATTTATTATGTATACAGTGTTCTGTCTGCATGTATGCCTACAGGCCAGAAGAGGGCACCAGATCTCACTGCAGATGGTTATGAGCCACCATCTGGTTGCTGAGAACTGAACTCAGGACATCTGGAATAGGAGCCAGTGCTCTTAACCGCCGAGCCATCTCTCCAGCCCCTGAATAAATAACTTCTTATCAATGATAACAAAACAAAACGGAAAAACAGGAGTTCCCTATAAAGACACTATATATACAATTATTGAGCTATGACTACAAAATAAGATGAAATGCCATTCTTAGACCATGGCAGGTCTCTTCCGAGACAATAATCTCCCTTTCTTTATAAGCACAATTTTCCCTGCCCCACCCACCCTGATCTTTTAAGGCTCAACAACAACAAAACCTGTTCAAAACTCTATTTAAAAATGACTACTTTTTGGGGCTGGAGAGATGGCTCAGCAGTTAAGAGCACTTGCTCTTCTTCCAGAGGACTGGGGTTCAATTCCTGGCACCCACATGGCAGCTCACAACTGTCTGTAGCTCCAGATCCAGGAGATCTGACACCTTCATACCAATACACATAAAATAAATTTAAAAAAAAAAATCAAAATGACTACTTTTAGCTAGGCACGGTGGTGTACAACTTTAATCCCAGCAGTTGGTATGCAGAAGCAGGAGGATTTCTGAGTTTGAAGCCAGCCTGGTGTGCAGAATAAGTTCCAGGATAGCCAAGGCTACAAAGAAACCCTGCCCTGAAAAATAAAAACCAAACAAACAAAAAAAGTTTCTTTACTTCTGCTCATGAACCTTTTTGTCCCTTTTCTTCTCCTTTCCTTTCAAGGCCTCAGATCTGTCTTGTTATAAACATCCAACAGAAACCCAAGAATCTTCAAAGCCACCGATCACAAAGCCTGGTAGATTTAATATTTTTCTCTGATCTAGTCACAGTCTGCCTTTGGCAATCATCTCACATTAAAACCACAAAATAAGGATCATCATACTCTTTCTTCAAGTTTATCTTCTATGTGTTTAATAATCCCTAAAATAGATTAATATATCATTTTAAATGATTTCCTGCTATCTTAAAAAAAAGTGTTGTTCAAACCTCAGGTTGTCAAAAAAAAAAAAAAAAAGAAAAAAAAGTGTTGTAAGTGAGCTGACCTCTACTCTGTTGAGCAGCCCTATTTCCTGCCACTCAGCAACATACTCCATCTGTTTAGCTCTGTCAAATCACATGTCAAATGCATCATGAGTTCCTAAAAAGCAAAATCCTGGCGAGGCAGTGGCGGCACATATCTTTAATACCAGCACTCGGGAGACAGAGGCAGGTGGATCTCTGTGAGTTCGAGGCCAGCCTGGTCTACAGAGTGAGTTCCAGGACAGGCTCCAAAGCTACACAGAGAAACCCTGTCTTAAAAAAAACCAGAGGTTTCTCCAATTGAAACATTCCTCTGCTCCCCTCCTTACTGGCTTTCCTATGAGACACATCATGACTTAAGTCTTCTCTATTCTGTGTACAAAGGACCAGTGATAATATATGCTTTGTCCATTGAATATTTCTTGCACTTTGTACAGTGGCAACACATCAAGGATTATTAGCAGACTTAATTATGGGATTTAGGGCTGGAGAGATGGCTCAGTGGTTAAGAGCACTGCCTGCTCTTCTAAAGGTCCTGAGTTCAATTCCCAGCAATCACATGGTGGCTCACAACCATATGTAATGGGATCTGGTGCCCTCTTCTGGCCTGAAAGCATGCTTGCAGGCAGAATACTGTATACGCAATAAATAAATCTTTTAAAATAAAAAAAATAATTATGGGCTTTATAACTTGGGAACTGTTTGTCTAGAAACAAGCAGAGGAAGTTAATTTCTAGTAGCAGCCAAACAACTACTTTAGTATGCAATTGTGAGAATGGAGATCCAGAGAAATAGTCTAAGAATTGAACATTATCAGGTTTATAATACAGTATTACTGATAGACAGTTTCGAGGACAGTCACTTCAGCCTTGGCTTCAGTAGCAAAAGTACTTTAGTCAGCCAACCTTCCATAGGAACACACATATTTTCAGTGTAAAGGAAAGAGGGTCAAACAGCCATGGTGGATCTTATGGTCATGGAGTATAGACAAAACTGGCTTCTAGCCAGGCAGTGGTGGCGCACGCCTTTAATCCCAGCACTCGGGAGGCAGAGGCAGGTTGATCTCTGTGAGTTCGAGACCAGCCTGGTCCACAGAGCAAGTTCCAGGACAGGCTCCAAAGCCACAGAGAAACCCTGTCTCGAAAAACCAAAACAAACAAACAAACAAACAAAACAAAACAAAACAAAACAAAAAAACAAAAAGCAACTGGCTTCTAATAACATCAGATTTCTCTAAGAGAGAAAGTAGTGAAGCATTTGCAGAAGACTATCAATACGTCTCAAGGCTGTGACTGATTATCTGACGTACCTGTCAGCTTCCCTGGAGTATTTAATCCGTTTCCTTTCTGGAGAATCAAAAGATTGGAGCTTTTCCCTTCGATCATTTCCTCTTTCTTTAAACCTTCCCTGTAGCGAACAGAAGAGCAGACCTGAGGGTTCACCTAAGAGAATGATTGGGAGGGAGACGTTCTACCTATTCCTGACACTCTTAGCGGGGTGGTTTTTAAGGTTAGGATATAGGATCTTGCTGTGCTCACAGGCTGAGATCACTTCAGCCTCCCAAGTGCTACCTGTGCATGGGATTTATTATTATTTTGCTTTTTCTTTTTCTTCCTCAGACAGGGTCTCACCTTGCAGCTTTCTTTACTCTTTTTTTTCTTTTCTTTTCTTTTTTTTGTTTTTTTTTTGAGACAGGGTTTCTCTGTAGCTTTAGAGCCTGTCCTGGAACTAGCGCTTTAATCCTAGCACTTGGGAGGCAGAGGCAGGCGGATCTCTGTGAGTTCGAGGCCAGCCTGGTCTACAAAGAGCTAGTTCCAGGACAAGCTCCAAAGCCACAGAGAAACCTTGTCTCAAAAAAACAAAACAAAACAAAACAAAAAACAACCAAAAAAACCCCCCCCAAAAAACCAAAACCAAAACAAAAACAAAAAAGAATGAACGTTTTGACAAATGTATATATCATATTTTGGGACCTCTTTTTTTCTGTCTTTTTGTAAGGAGGGATCAGTACAATAAACAAAGTATATACCATGGGGCAAAAAGATATGGAGCACAGTGAATAACTGTTCACCAAGGTTTACCTCCCGTTCTCTCCTCTCCAGATAGGCTAGCTCTTGCTCAGACTGTTTTATCTTCCGGTGGATTTCCAGGTTTTGCTGAGAAAAGAGGAAATTTTATGAGTATACGTCTAGGAAAAACAACAAACAGTTCTACAAATGCTTCTAGGCCTTTCCCAAAAGGTGCTTAGGACTGTAGCTACTTTCTTTTGACTGACTCTCTTAAATGACTAATACACCCTCCAACAAATAATCCCTAACTGGTTCTGTCTTGTTCCATCAATAAGAATAAGAAAACTATATTCTAACTGACACACAGAATATATGGTAAAGCACATAAGAGAATTTCTTTCTATTTTTCTCCAAAATGAAGATAAAAATCTGGTCTATCTTTATTAATTTACTTAATGTATGTGTATGAAACCTCTGGGACTGGAGTTACAGATGTTTGTGATCTTCCACACGGGTGCTGGTAATCAAATCTAGGAACTTCTGCAAAAGCAGTTAGTACTCTTAACAACTATGGTAGTTTGAATAGGAATGGTTTCAAGGGCTCATATATTTAAACACGTGGTCATTAGGGTAAAGTGCTACTTGACAGGGAATAGTAGGGTAGCCTTGGAGTAGGTGCAGCCTTATTGGAGGAAGTGTGTCACTGGGGGTGGGCTTTGGGGCTTCAAATGCTCAAGCCAGGCCCAACATCTTGCTTTCTTCCTGCTGTCTACTGATTTGGATGTAGAACTCTTAGCTACCTCACTTGTACCATGTTTGCCTGTGTGCTGCCATGCTTCCCACCAGGCTGATAATGGAGTAACCCCCTGAAAGGCAGCCCCAATTAAATGTTTTCCTTTATAAGAGTTGCCATAATCACAGTGTCTCTTCACAAGCAATAGAACACTAAGACAATCACTGAGGCATCTCTACAGCCCATGGTTTATCTTTTATTTAAGATAAAAATAATGAGAGAGGGGGCTGGAGAGATGGCTCAGAGGTTAAGAGCACTGGCTGCTCTCCCAGAGATCATGAGTTCAATTCCCAGCAACCACATGGTGGCTCACAACCATCTGTAATGAGATCTGGTGTCTTCTTCTGGCATGGAGATGTAAATTCAGGAGGAACATTCTATACATAATAAATAAATCTTAAAAAAAAAATAATGGGAGGGTCTGAACAAACCAGAAAATAATCACATGTTCCACACTCTGCCTACCACTTTCCCAATCATTAGATACTTTTCTATAGATCCAGAGAAATATAAAAAAGGAGTACCAAGCTCTGAAAGAACAAAAAACTCTTCTGAGAGTACCACATTCTTCAAGGACTTACTACACAAGTCCTCAGGCATGTATATGAAACATTGTGAGTTCAAAATAGTTCTTATATGGAGAAGCAATTCTTTGCTCTTGACAACACCAATGAAAGGAAAGGGCTACAGTATATGCTCTTAATGCCAGTTCAGGTTATAGATTACCAGATATCTGGCTCCTCCTTCCAACAACTACTTTTTAACCTCTTCTTCTATTATTAGCATTTTTTTTTTTTGGTAGGAGCTGAAATTCAAATGGGTCAGTTTGATGATTTAGAATTCTAGCAAGTCATACATTCTTAGGAAGTAGTTTATTCCAAGGATCATTAGGAGGAATTTCTCAGAATCCTAGAAGCTTTGCTAAGTCTCCAGGGTGGTAGATGGGACAAGCAATACATTCAGTATCAAAAGTAGGGCTTCTCCGATTTTGGCTAACAAAGACTTTTGGTTCTGTACTGAGAGAAGTTTAATCTAGTTCCCTTGCATCTTATCTTGCAAAATCTGCTAAGAAGGAGTATGAAAGAGATTACTCTCAGAACATGAGTCCATCTAAAGGTTTTATTTCTTTATAATTTGGCTCCTTGGTAAGACTAAGGGAAGAATCAGTATATGTCATGTTAATGTCCACCAAACAACTAGTGTATTTGCAACTTAAGGTAATAATAACTACATGGAGATAGAATCCTGATTCACCTATGATGATAACTACACATTATCATAATGGATATGATATCTGGATAGAACCAGGTGAAGCTAACAAGTATTAAAGAAAGGAAGGAGCTTATCTGAGTCACAACTATTAGTTAATGGGAAATTATCTTTCTAGTTACAAGTCCTTTTTTTCATGCACAGCTTGTGTATTTGGTTCCACAGCTATGATGAGTCACTGAGTCTGAGAAGGGATTAAGCAAAGTTATTCAAAGTTATTCATATGAGCCATTGAGTCTGAGAAGGGATTAGGTTAAGTTAGTCATTCATTTATTTTGGTTTTTTAAGATGGAGTTTCTTTAGCTGGGGTTTCTCTGTGTAGCCTTGGCTGTCCTGGAATTCACTCTGTAGACCAGGTTGGCCTTAAACTCACAGAGATCCACCTGCTTCTGCCTCATAAGTGCTGGGATTAAGGCATGGACCACCAGTCCAGCTTATTTTTTTAATTAATGAATATTTTGTCTGCGTGTATGTGTGTGTACCATGTACATGCAGTGCCCAAAGGGTCCAGAAAAGGGTGGAGACCGGAAGAGGGCATTTGGAACTGTACTTATAGTCTTGTGAGATTACCATGTAGGTATTGGCAACTGAACTCAGGTCCTCTGGAAGAGCAGCAAGTGCTCTTAAGTGCTGTACTATCTCTCCAGCTCCAGGTAAAACCTTTTAACTCATAGCAATTCATGAATTTAAAAAAAAGGATGAATGAATTAGCAAAATGGCTCAGTGGGTAAAGGTGCTTGTTATGCAAGCCTGGGTGACCTGATTCTCCTGGAAGGAAAGAGCTGACTTAACCACATAGTCCTCTGACTTCCACATATGTGGCCTGGAACACTGTGGCCGCACTTATCATGTAAAGGAGGTTTAAGCATCTCCATTTCCAGCAATGGTAAGAGCCAAAATTCGAAAAGGTCATGGACTCTTCCTGAAATACCTTGTGCAGGTCTGACAGCTGTTGGTGTTTGATAAGAACTTCTTTATTGGGAAACTGCCTTCTGCAGAGCAGACAGGCCAGTTTATTCCAGTCAGTGAGTTTGTCTTCTTCATTCTCTTTCTTGGTCAGCTCCTCCCGCTGCTGAGGCTGTGCTGTGCGAAGCTGCACAGGAGGGGCCTGTTCCTCTTCCTCTTCTTCCTCATAGTCACTGTCTCCTCCATATTCACCCAGGAGACCAATTAATGGGTTTACTACCTTAGGCTGGAAGAAAACGTCAGAGCTTATAAAAATATTTAACCTACATTTGGGAATATTCTGTTAAGGCTATCTCTTTCCTTTGTTCTAACTGATTGGGTTTGGAAAACATCCACTACCTATGCTATTCATCTCCCAAACAGAAGTGGCACAGCTGAGTTTGACTTTGTAAAGACCAGAAAAACATGATGTAGAAAAGAATTGACAAAACAGTAACTTAAAAAGGAAACAGGAAGAGCAGTGAGATGGCTCATTGGGGAAATGTGCTTGCTATCTAAGTAAGCCTGACTGAGTTTAATCCCTGAAACCCATGTAAAGGTAGAAGGAGAAAACCAATTCCATAGCATTGTCCTTTAACTTTGTGCATATGTATGCACACACACAAAATAATTAAAAAAGGAAAAAAGAAAAAAGCAGGAGCTAATAGCCAGTGTGATGAGAAACCCACAAGGTAAAGAAAAAGAAGTCAGGAAACAGTCTCTGATTAGTTGCACCCCTGAGAGCAGGTCGCAAATTTTCTACTATGTACATTTAAGAGGAATCCTTACTTGGGACAGAGTCAAGGAACTAAAACAAGAAAGAGGCAGGAGCCTTTGGGGTTCCTTTCCCTCCCAGACCAGCCCATGATATCAGAATCAGCCTTACTGGAGGGGGACTCTCTTCTTTCTTCACTGTAGGAGGCAGGGGCTTCTTAAAAACATCTTCTGGGGGGGACTTCCCCTCACTGGTACTTTCTTGAAACTGACCAACGACAAATGTAATTTTTATATGATAATCACTAACAAAAACTGGGTTAATAAGTTAGTTTTGTTAAAGTCACCTGGTTTTCCAAGTATTCAAACATCTGTGTAACATTTTGAAATACAGAACTTTTAAAAGTAAGTCAGGTGGTGTTTCTAATCCCAGTACTCAGGAGGAAGAGACAGTCGGATCTCTGTGAGTTTGAGGCCAGCCTGGTCTACAGAGTGAGTTCCAGGATAGCCAAGAGTTACACAGAGAAACCCTGTCTTGAAAAACAACAAAACAACAAACAAAAGTGTAATATTTAGGCCAAGAGTAGTAAACCACTTACCTAAGCATTCGAAAGGACCCGAGCAAAACCCTCAGTACCAACAAATAAACACCCCAAATCACAGTAGTGTAATTGTGTGTCTACAACAATTTAGGCATCAGATGAGGTATTAATATATAGCCTCTTCTTATAAGCCTTCTAGATTCTAGTTGGTATTACTTCCCTCAAAACGATCAAGACTATGTTAGAGGTAGAAACAGAACCTGAACATGAAGGCAGCATGATTCTAAATTTTAAGTTCTTAGAGGCACAAAAAAAAAAAAAAGGCAAAGATAAGTCTCTTCTTTTTTTCTGTATTTAGACAAACAAATGGAAATACCAGGAAAGGGAAAGGAAGTCACAAATTGAATTACAAACAAATTCATTAATTTTCATTAATACATAACTGATATGAAGTGACCCATGACTTTAATCACAGCATGTGGGAGGCAGAAGCAGGTAGATCTCTGTGAGTTTGAGACCAGACTGGTCTATAGAGAGTTCCAGGACAGCCAGAGCTACACAGAGAAATCCTGTCTCAAAAAACAAAGAAAACAAAACAAATAAAAAAGTGAAACATCACAGTAAAGATTTGAAAAGACCAATAAGAGGGACAGAAGAAAAGGAAGGTATGGTTTTAATGTTAATTTTTACCGTATCACATTATTCTAACAAGATAGTATAAATATGAAAATTACTTATTACAGAATGTGAATAAAAAAATAGAAAATGGAGGACTGGCAAGATGGCTCAGTGAGCAAAGGCACTTGGTGCCAAGACTGGTAACCCGAGTACAATTCCTGAAAGCCTGGTAGGAGAGAACTGACTCCTATGACTTAATACCAGGTGTCTGCCCCTGCCTCAAGTTAAAAAAAGAAAAAGAAAAAAAAAAAACAAAAACTATCCTTGTTACAATTGTAAGAGAAGTGCACACACAGAACCACACACTAAAAGGACAATAAGCAGTCAAGTTAGTTCAGCTAGTAACCTAAAGTCGATCCCCAGAGCTGACAGAGCCAATATAAAGCTGGAAGGAGGACACTAACTCTACAAAGCTGTCCTTTGACTACCACATATATGTGTGCTAGGAATGAACATCCATGGTTTTGTGACTCCCCATAAATAAAATACAAACAAAAATAAATATAAACAAAAATATAATTGGGCTGGGCAGTGGTGGCGCACACTTTAATCCCAGAACTCGGGAGGCAGAGGCAGGCGGATCTCTGTGAGTTTGAGGCTAGCCTGGTCTGCAAGAGCTAGTTCCAGAACAGACTCCAAAGCTAAAGAGAAACCCTGTCTCGAAAAACAAAAAACAAAATAAAAACAAAAACAAAACAAAACAAAATACATAACTGAGCTAGGAGTGGTGTCATACACTTTTAATATTAGTACCCAGGAGGCAGAAACAGGTGAATATTATGACTATTGTTTAGATGAGGGCCTCACTCCAGTCCTTCGCATCCATATATCCAAAGAGTCTGGAATATTTGAATGGAAGCCACACTTCAACTACTGGCATCCATATATCCAAAGAGTCTGAAATGTTTGGGTGGAGGCTCCACCACTAGACGCTTGCCCAGGAGTTGCCTCAGTCCAGACTCCACCCTTGAGAAAGTTCACGAATTGATGACACTTCCCACAGGGTATTTAAACTGCCCCCAGAACAAAGGGTTTTCTGGTTTATCTTCCCTGTCTCCTCTCTGGGGGGCTGGAAAGCCATCTGGGAGTGTTTGTATTCATTAAACATGGGCTTTTTCTAATTCGGTTTCATTTGGTCTGATCTGGATTATTGTGTTGGTGCAGAGGTTTATGGGGTACAGAAACTTTTCAAGTATGAAGTCAGCTTAGTCTAGGCTAACCAGGGCTGTATAGTCAGACTGACACACTCCTCCCTCTCCTCTCACCTATGTGTTTAAGTGTTTTGCCTCTAGGTGTGTGTGTGTATGTGTGTGTGTGTATGTGTGAGAGAGAGAGAGAGGCAGAGAGAGAGAGAGAGAGAGAGAGCGAGAGAGAGAGAGCACACTAGAGTACATACACTATGTGCATGTCTGGTACCCTTGGAGGCCAAAAATCAGTGCTGGAGCCCCAGAACTGGAGCTACAGATAGTTATAAGCTGACTTGTGTATGTTAGGACTCAAACTGAGGTCTTAGCCATCTCTTTAGATGCTAGAACAGTGTTTTCGATCCCTTGGTCTAACAAATCTTTCACATAAGTCACCTAAGACCATCTGAAAACACAGATATTAACATTACAATGCAAATTACAGTTATGAAGTAGTAATGAAAATAATTTTATGGTTTGGGGTCACCACGACATGAGAAACTGTATTACAGGGTCACATTAGGAAGGTTGAGAACTACTTACTGACCTAGAGTATTTTTTTTTAAAGTATTTTTCAGTGTATAGAGTATTTTGCCTATATGTATGTCTGTGTACCACATATATGCCTGGTACCCAAGAAGGTCAGAAGAGAGAGTTCTATCTGCTGGAATTAAGAGTTACAGGCAGTTCATGTGGGTTTTGGGAATTGAACATGGGTCCTCCAGAAGAGCAGTAGGTGCTCTTAATTGTTGTTCCATCTCTCCAGCTGTCACCCCTTGCTATTTTGTTGTTTATAAAAGTGATTTCAGCCAGGTGGTGGCAGCGCATGCCTTTAATCTCAGCACTGAGGAGGCAGAGGCAGGCAGATCTCTGTGAGTTCAAGGCCAACCTGGTCTATAAGAGCTAGTTCCTCTGGAAGGATCACAATCCCTGACTTCAAACTCTACTACAGAGCTACAGTACTGCAAACAGCCTGGTACTGGCATAAGAACAGACAGGAGAACCAATGGAACCGAATAGAAGACCCAGATATCAATCCACACATCTTTGAACACCTGATATTTAATAAAGAAGCAAAAAATATCAAATGGAAAAAAGACAGCATATTTAACAAGTGGTGTTGGCATAACTGGATATCAACATGTAGAAAACTGAAAATAGACCCATATCTATCACCATGCACAAAACACAAGTCCAAATGGATCAAAGACCTCAACATAAAGCCAGCCACACTGAACCTTATAGAAGAAAAAGTGGGAAGTACATTTGAACGCATTGGCACAGGGAACCACTTCCGAATAGAACCCCAGCAGCACAGACACTGAGAGAAACAATTAATAAATGGGACCTCCTGAAACTGAAAAGCTTCTGTAAAGCAAAGGACACGGTCAACAAGATAAAACGACAGCCTACAGAATGGGAAAAGATCTTCACTAACCCCACATCAGACAGAGGTCTGATCTCCAAAATATACAAAGAACTCAAGAAATTGGACA
>PVIU01005314.1:0-100263 GCA_004026605.1 Ondatra zibethicus | reverse complement strand
TGCACGCCTTTAACCCCAGCACTCAGGAGGCAGAGGCAGGCAGATCTCTGTGAGTTCGAGGCCAGCCTGGTCTATAAGAGAGCTAGTTCCAGGAAAGGCTCCAAAGCTACAGAGAAACCCTGTCTCGAAAAACCAAAAAAAACAAACAAACAAAAAAAAAAAACAACAACACATAATCCAGTAAAAAATATGGAGTACAGAAATAAACAGAGAACTCTCAACAGAGGAATCTAAAATGGCTGAAAGACACTTAAGGAAATGTTCAACATCCTTAGTCATCAGAGAAATGCAAATCAAAACAACTCTGAGATTCCATCTTACACCTGTAAGAATGGCCAAGATCAAAAACACTGAAGACAACTTATGCTGGAGAGGTTGTGGGGAAAAGGGAACACTTCTGAACTGCTGGTGGGAATGCAAGCTGGTACAACCCCTATGGATGTCAGTGTGGCGATTTCTCAGAAAATTAGGAAACAACCTTCCTCAAGACCCAGTAATACCACTTTTGGGTATATATCCAAAAGATGCTCAATCGTGCCACAAGGACATGTGCTCAACTATGTTCATAGAAGCTTTGTTTGTCATAGCCAGAACTGGAAACAACCTAAATGTCCCTCGATCGAAGAATGGATAAAAAACATGTGGTACATTTACACAATGGAGTACTACACAGCAGAAAAAAATAACGACAGCTTGAATTTTGCAAAAAATGGATGGAGCTAGAAAACATTATTTTGAGTGAGGTAACCCAGACACAGAAAGACAATTATCACATGTACTCACTCATAGGTGGTTTTTAAACATAAGGCAAAGAAAACCAGCCTACAAACCACAATCCCAGAGAACTTAGACAACAATACAGACACTAAGAGAGACTTACATAGATATAATCTACATGGGAAGTAGAAAGTATAAAAAGACAAGATCTCCTGAGTAAACTGGGAGCATGGGGATCTTGGGGGAGGACTGAAGGGGAAAGGGAGAGGCAGGGTGGAGCAGAGAAAATGTAGAGCTCAATAAATATCAATTAAAAAAAAAAAAAGCTAGTTCCAGGACAGGTACCAAACTTACAGAGAAACCTTGTCTTGAAAAAAACAAAAAAAAATTGATTTCCCTTTTATATACATATTTATATTAATATATAACTTATTAATACATTATACAACATTATATATTTGCATTTATATCTGTTTTGTTGTTGTCCTTCCAGACAGAGTTTCCCTGTGTAGAGTTTCCCCTAGAACTGACTGGAATTACAATTGTGACCCTCATGCGGGCACTATGAAGAAAACCTGGATCCTCTGCAAAAACAAGTGTTCTTAAGTGCTGAGTTGTTTCTCTAGGGCCCCCTAGAGAATTTTTAAAGCGACTATACACCTCTGTTCATAATGTGTCTAGTTTACATGTAATCATTTGATAAAAGAGAGCAGACTAAGAAATGGTCTGACCTTTGTTACTCCTCTGTCTTTCTTCTCTTTGCTATCTCTTTTAGACGTTTCTTTCTTGCTACTTGACTTTCCTTGACTGGTAGATTTTTTTTCCTTGATCTCTTCTTCCTCTGGTGATTCAGGGTCCTGGGGCACATAGACTTCTTGCTGTGGTATAGTATGAAAAAAGTAAGTCTATAGAATGCTTGCTTTTCCAGAATTTAAGGTTTAAGGAACATAGTTCCCTTCAAGGGAACAGAATGGTTCTTTTACAAGCTGAAGAACCTGTAACAATCTAAGAAGCCATTTCAGGGGCTAGTATTTATTTAGGCCACCAATTATACACTGTTCCCAGAGCAACACTGTTCTTACCTGTAATGCCACAGTGCATTGATTTTCTATATAAGCAACAGTTCAGATTCCATAAACTTTCCCACTTTTCAAGCAATGAACATCCGGAGAATTCAGAGAATATTCAGAGTAACACATTATGGGTACTTTTCTCAAAAGGATTACTGACAGAGTAAGTAAAGAAAAAAAAACTAACCTGGGTGTTGGGGTCATAGTAAGTTCCTGCCAAGGGGTCATAATAGTAGCCAGTAGCAGAGTCATATATGTAGCAGTCAGAGGATGCTACATGGAACAAAATCAGAGCCAGCATTAGTTCCTGTCCAATAAAACTGTTACTGAGGGCTTACCAAGAACAAAGCAATAATTTGGGAAATTAGGGTGGCCAATTCAAATAAGTGCAGAGCTTATAAAAGGTATATTCTCCTTGGGTGAGTGCCCTCAGTTAAGCCTTTTTGCTAAATTTGTGACCACACAGGTTTTAAGTAATGACTAGCCAGTCAAGACAGAAAGAAAGAAAGAAAGAAAGAAAGGAAGAAAGAGAGAGAGAGAGAGAAAGACAAAAGTTACTTACACTGTTGCCCTTGTCGATTTGTATCTGAGGACCAATCTGAATTTCTGTTTCCTCCTCTCCTATCTCGGAAATATTTTTTACCCTAGCAGAGAAAGTGAAGGTAGAATTATGGAACTATACAACAGCCATTAACCTTGACAGACATCCTTTTAGTCACCTGAAGGTTTTAGAGGACATTCTCAATATGTTAAATCCTACCTGACAGTAATGCATGTGGTCAGAATGGTCCCCAGAATCATTTCTGCAACATAAAACATGACATATCAAAGACTGATCAAAAGGTACCCAAGGAATGATTAATTCTACAGATTCACTGAAAAACTATCTTTCTCACTGTGTAGGAAAAGGAACCACCCAGACAACAGGCAGGTGGGGTGATCCAGATACTTGAGTAGAACAGCAGTGCGATTTATAATGTGTTGGAACAAAACCAATGACTAAGTAGAGGCTAGAGCAAAATCTATCATGACTGTGATATCATGATCTCTGATGTGCTATCTCACAGATAGCAAGCAGTTTTTGGTCAAGATGAGTAAGACATAAAGAGTAACTGAATCAGGCCGGGCGGTGGTGGCACATGCCTTTAATCCCAGCACTCGGGAGGCAGAGGCAGGCAGATCTCTAGCACTCGGGAGGCAGATCTCTGTGAGTTCAAGGCCAGCCTGGTTTACAAGAGCTAGTTCCAGGACAGGCTCCAAAGCCACAGAGAAACCCTGTCTTGAAAAACAACAACAACAAAAAAAAAAAAAACCAAAAAAACAAAAAAAAGAGTAACTGAATCAGATATTTTAGGATGACTGTGGTTAGGACAATGGGAAGACTGTATATTTACTTAGGATTCTAAAAAAAATGAGATAAACTGAGGTTCCCCTGCCCCTGAATATTTAAACATATCAGCCAGATGTGTGAGCTCATGGCTGTACCCTTTGCACTCTGAAGACTAAGGCAGGGGGACTGCTGTGGCTCTGAGGCTACCCTGGGTCAACATGGGCTATAGCATGAGATTTTGCCTCAAAAAACAAAAAGCTCTCTGTGCAGTGATGGTGGTAATGCCTTTAATAGCAGCACTTGGGAGGCAGAGGCAGGCAGGTCTCTGTGAATTCAAGGCCAACCTGGTCTACAAAGTTGAGTTCCAGGATAGTCAGGAATGTTACACAGAGAAACATTGTCTCAAACCCCTATACCCCCAAAACCCTCAAATAAAAAAAAAAACAAAACAAAAAAAACCTTGCCGTTAATCCCTGCAATCAGGGGGGCAGAGGCAGGCAATCTCTGTAAGTTCGAGGCCAGCCTGGTCTACAAGAGCTAATTCCAGGGCAGGTTCCAAAGCTAGAGAGAAATCCTGTCTCAAAAAACCAAAACAAGAAAAAGAGAGAGAGAGAGAGAGAAAAAGAAATAAGGTCTCACTATGGAGACTTAGATGGCCTAGAACTTGCTATGAGATCCACCTGTCTCTTTCTCCTTAGTGCTGGAATAAAAGGCCTATAATAACATGCTCAGGTGGAAATACTATTAAAAATGAAAACAATTCTATAGTCAGAATAAAGCACACTATAGAAAAGAATGTAATAGAAACAGCTCATACTGGGATGTCACAATGCCCTACTATTTGTCTCACACCCAGGAAGAGCAGGTTTTTCTGTAAAACTTAAGTGAGGCCTTACCTTCGTTTTCCAGTAGCCAGGTTTACAGCTACCATCTTCCCATCAATGCTAAACGGTGGATCAAGATTCTGCAAAATCTTCACTACTCGAAGAGCTTCCTAAGGAACCAAAGACAAATTTGAACCCAAAGAGAAAAGAGGCTACATCCTTACAAAAAGAACTGAACATGGATTTTCCTTTTTAGAATATAAAATTAGCCAGACAAGTGCTGGAGCAGGCCTTTAATCCCAGCACTGGGGAGACAGAGGCAGGTGGATCTCTGTGAGTTTGAGACCAGCCTAGTCTTCAAGAGCTAGTTCCAGGACAGGCTCTAAAGCTACAGAGAAACCCTGTCTCAAAAAAAAAAAAAAAAAAAAAAAAGATAAAATTACTGGGCATAATGCTTTGGTAATAAGTTTTAATGTGGCCAGGTGTAGTGGTCTATACCTTTAATCCCAGCATTTGAGAGGCAGAAGCAGGCAGATCTCTTGAGTCAGAGGACAGACTGGTTACAGAGAGAGTTTCAGGATTGTCAAAGCTACATTACCCAGTCTTGAAAAAAAACTGCCAACCCTCAAAAAAAAAAAAACCCAAAACCCAAAAAACCCCAAATATACATAAATAGAAAATTTTATGTGTATGTGTCTTTTGCCTGCATGTATGGCTGTGCACATGTACACACCTGATGCCTTTGGATGCAAGAAAAAGACATCAGATCCTTTGGAAACGGAGTTATAGATGGTTGTGAGCCAACATGTAGGTCCTGGGATTCAAACCCAGATCCTCTGGAAGTGCTCTTAATCACTGAGTCATCTCTCCAGTCCCTTCTGGTAATTTTTATAGTAAGAGCAGTATGGTAAACATAACTGGTGAGCATGTGTGTGTGAGAGAGAGAACTGAAACACAATCTAAGCCCTCATGCATGCTAGGTAAGCACTAAACTACGTTCCACCTTTTTATTAAATTTTACTGTAAAGCAAGGGTCTCCCTGGGTTGCCCAGACTGGCCTTGAACTCACACTGTAAAAATAAGCCTTAAATTTTTTTTTTTATTTTTATTTTACATGTAAGAGTGTTTTGCCTAAATGTATGTACCATATACATGCCTAGTGCTCCAGAAGGTCAGAAGAGAGTATCAGATCCCATAGATTGGAGTTTGGGGTGGTTGTGAGCTACCATGTGAGTGCTGGAAACTGAACCAGGTTCTCTACAAAAGCAGCAAGTGCTCTTAACCACTGAGCTAATTCTCCAGCCTGTAGGTAAGCTCTTCTTTTTTGGTTTTCCAAGACAGGACAATTCTGGATGTCCCGGAACTTGCTTTGTAGACCAGGCTATCCTTGAACTCACAGAGATCCGCCTGTCTCTGCCTCCTAAGTGCTGGGATTAAAGGCCTGTGCCAGCACTACCCGACAGTAGCTTACCTAAATAAACATTAGTCTCAAAGGAGAGAATTCTCCATTGCACCCCACCCCACCACCATATCTCTTTATAAGTGGAGATAGGAGTTCACTTTGTAGGACAGGCTAGTCTTGAACTTGTCATCTACCTGCTTCAGCCTCTAGAGTGCTAGGTTTTCGGGCCTATACCCCCATACCCTGCTTCCCCAAACATTACTGAAGGTTATTTAGCCATCGGCCTTCATTTTAAAGCGGGAAAAACTCACTGCATGGGAGTCGAGATCTATAAAGCCGTAAGTGTGACCCATGGGGCCGGTTCTGTTCTTGATGATACGGACATTGGCAGTAGTAAGATGGACGTAGGGCTCCAGCACTTCAACTATCACCTCAGGCGGAGTGGAACGATAGATACGTTTTAGCATGATTGCTAAATGAAGCAAGCAAAACAGACATTAAGGAAAGAGACATAAAAATTTGAAGTTCTAAGGACTTAATGGTCATTTTTAATCTATATACCATCTTGCTCTACCAAGGTTGTCTTTTAAAAAACTTTTTTCTTTTATAATTTATTTTTATTGTATGTGCATTAGTGTTTTGCTTGTATTTATATCTGTGTGAGGGTATCAGATCTTGGAGGTACACAGTTTGTTAGCTGCCACGTGGGTTCTGGGAATTGAACCTGGGTTCTCTGGAAGAGTAGTTAGTGCTCTTAACTGCTGAGCTATCTTTCTGGCCCCACAAGATTAGTTTTTAATAAAAAAATTTCCTACTTTTCTTTTCATTATCAATTCTTAGAAACCTAAAATCATGTCTTTCTGTATTTTTTTTAATATAGCAATTCGCTATGTGGAAGATATAGATTCCGCTGACTAAGAAAGCCAGCTGAAATTAATGCCTTCAAGGTTGTGCACAGTTTTCACTAGTGCACAGCGGGTAGAGGCCATAACATAATCTACCTATGGTTCCAAACAGTCACACGACCCTGACAAATCACTCACTTTTGCTCTCTCCATCTTGGCGTGTCTCTCCAGACCATGACTCCTTTTCTCTGTCTCTCCGGAAAGCAAGTCCATCCCTTCGCGAGTGAGGGAAGTATCTTTCTGTGTCTCGTTTTTGATGTCCCAATCTTGATTCTTGTCCTTCTTCCCGCTTCCTGAATTCATGTTCCTTATCAGTTGGCCGTGGCTGGTTGGGTTGTTTTTCTGAGGGTACTGGTATGGATGTTTTCTGAGGTTGAGGATAGGATACTAGTTCTTGCTTTACTTCTGTCAGTAGGGGGAATTTAAACAGAGAACACATAAGATTTTATGAAAAAAACCAATGCTTTTAATATCATCTCAGAAACATCTGCAAAAAAAATCTTTTTTTAAACAATATTTATTTATTTATTTATTATGTATACAATGTTCTGTCTGTGTGTATGTCTGCAGGCCAGAAGAGGGCACCAGACCTCATTACAGATGGTTGTGAGCCACCATGTGGTTGCTGGGAATTGAACTCAAGACCTTTGGAAGGGCAGGCAATGCTCTTAACCACTGAGCCATCTCTCCAGCCCCCCCCCCCAAAAAAAGAATCTTTTGATGGTTCTTGAGAAAAGGTTATTTTAAAAAATGAAACAGGCCAGGCAGTGGTGGTGCACACCTTTAATCCCAGCACTCGGGAGGCAGAGGCAGGCAGATCTCTGTGAGTTCGAGGCTCCAAAGCTACAGAGAAACCCTGTCTTGAAAAAAACAAAAATGAAATAGGATCTAGAGAGACGATCTGTCAGTTAACAGTACTTGCTGCTCTGGGAGAGAACCTGGCTCAGTCCCCAGCACCAAGTGTCAGCTCACAATCCTCATCTGTAGCTCTAGTTCCAGGGAATTCTATGGCTTTTTCTGACCTCTGTAGGTAGCAAACATTCTAGTGGTGCATATACATATGTACATGTAGGCAAATATATAAATTAAAAATAAATCTGAAAAAAAAATAATCGTGGGTCTGCAGAGATTGCTTGGCAGTTAAGAAAGCCTGTTGCCTTTTTTTCCCCCTACCAAGACAGGGTTTCTCTGTAGCTTTGGAGCCTGTCCTGGAACTAGCTCTTATAGACCAGGTTGGTCTCGAACTCATAGAGATCTGCCTGTCTCTGCCTCCCGAGTGCTGGGATTTAAGGCGTGCACCACCACCACCTGGCGAGCTGTTGTTTTTGCAGAAGACCTGAGTTTGGTTCCCAGGCAGATAATATTTGTCTGTAATTCCAACTCCAGGAAAACCACCCTCTTCTGGGCTCTGTAGCACCTACACATAGCTGGCTTATACTCACACAAACATATAAAATTAAAATGTAAAACAAAACACCAACCAGGGGATGGAGAAATGGCTTAGTAGAAGAGCAATCTTACATAAAATAAAAATTTTTTAAATCTTTAAAAACAACAAGGCTGGGCAGTGGTGGCACCCGCCTTTAATCCCAGCATTTGGGAGGCAGAGACAGGTGGATTTCTGTGAGTTGGAGGCCAGCCTGGTCTACAAGAACTAGCTCCAGGATAGGTTCCAAAGCAATACAGAGAAACCAAGTTTCAAAAAAAACAAAACAAAAACAACCCAACAACAAAACTGCTGGTGGTGGTGCACGCCATTAACCTAGCACTTAGGAGGCAGATGCAGGAGAATCTTTGTGAGCTTAAGGCCAGGCTGGTCTATAAGAGCTAGTTCCAGGACAGGCTCCAAAGCTACAGGGAAACCCAATCTCAGACAAACAAAAAAACAAAAAACCAAACAAACGCTGCCAATTAAATGGCAAAGGCCTTTAATTCCAACACCAGAGAGGCAGAGGCAAGCGGATCTCTGTGCATTTGAGGTCAGCCTGGTCTACAAAGTGAGTTCCAGGAAAGCTAGAGCTGTTACATAGAGAAATTCTATCTTGAAAAAAACAAAAACAAAAAAACCAAAAGCAAAAAACAACAAACAAGCAGGGATTGAGGATATACACCAGTGGTAAAATGGTACCTAGCATGTACAGGGTCCTGAGTTAGACCCTTAGTGTATGGGAGAGAAAAACAGGAAGGGTAAAATGGGGAGGAAGGAAGGAGAAGGGGAAGAGAAAGAGAAACAATGTAGGGACAAAATTAGCAAAGACATGGTTGCTAGGGGTTTAACAGCATATACCCAAAAGCACATGTCTAGAAGCTTCGCTTCTTCTGGAGTCATAACACTAACAAAGCACACAGCAGGACTGTTTAGTTAGCATATTTTTGTGATTTTCTTCTTACAGTTAAAGATCATTCATTCATTTAGTTAATGTATATGTCTGTGTGCATGCCATGACATGTATATGGAAGGAAGTCAAGAGGATAACTGTAAGGAGTTAAACACTGAGCCTTCTTATCATTCAATATTCTTTTTTTATTTATGTAATTCATTCATTTTAAGAGGCTTTACTAAAGAAACGATGTGGCTCAAAAAGAGACATTTATTTACTGATACAAACTAGTGCTGGAGAGATGGCTCAGTGGTTGAGAACACTGCCTGCTCTTCCAGAGGTCCTGAGTTCAATCCCAGCAACCACATGGTGGCTCACGGCCATCTATAATGAGATCTGGTGCCCTCTTCTGGCCTGCAGGCACACATGGAAGGAATGCTGTATACATAATAAATAAATAAAAAATTAAAAAAAAAAAAAGACTAGTAAATGCCTCTTAATGGGTTTCCCGGTCTCTGATCTTGTCCCTAAGCCATTGGCCAGTATAGCAGCCACAGAGACCTGCTATAGTAGTCACTTAATACTAGTAGCAGATGATAAACGAATATATATGCTTGCTTTTCCCATCCTTTCCTTGTGAATGTGATATACTGAAGATCAAACCCATGTTATGCAAGTATTATCACTGAATTATAGACTCAGCTCCAAATATTTGCTGTCTAAGGTTTTCATAAACCATCCATCCATCAAACCACCATAAGAGAAGTCTTTATGAGTTGAATGCTAGGCAAACAGGCTACTAATCCTGAATTGTACCTGAAAAAAAAAATTAGCCAGGCAGTGATGGTGCCTGCCTTTAATCCCAGCATTCAGGAGGCAGGGGCAGGTGGTTCAAGCCAGCAGTACTACAGAGTGAGACCCTATCTCAAAACAAAAGAAAAAACAGTAATACAAAAGTCATTATTATTATTATTTTTGAGAAAAGGTCTCACTATGTAACCCTGGTTGGCATGCGGCTCTCTATGTAGACAAGGCTGAACTCAAACTCAAAAAAGATCCACTCATCTCTGCCTCCGAGTACAGGGATTAAATGTATGCATCACCATGCCTGTTCCTCTCCATTTCTTTCCCCAAGACAAGGTTTCTCTATGTTACAGATATGGCTGTCCTGGAACTCACTTTGTAGGCCAGGCTGGTCTCAAACTCACTCACAGAAATCTGTCTACCTCTGTTTCCCAAGTGTTGGAATTAAAAGGTGTTCACCACCACTGTCCAGCTAGGACTGTATTTTTTTTTAAAACTATTGTGTCATCTTTCTATTTTTTAAAATAAAATAAAAATAATTTGGTTACTGTTTAAGACAAAAGGCATCATTTTTCCCACGCACCTTCCTTTGGGCTCTTGCAGAACGAACAAGACTGATGCCCATCCGTGCTTGTCTTACACTGCAAAGAAAGGAAAAAAAAGAAAAAAGAAAACTTCAACCATTTTTAGAAACCTTAATGAATATCCAACACAGTAATACCTGACAAAAATGAAAGAAACAAGGAATATCACAGGATTCCCTCAAAATATTTGATAACCCCATTTATTGACAAGACAGACAGAATACATGAGTACTGTTTGAAAAGAAACTTCTAAGCAAGCATTTAACAAGGACCACGATATCTTTGACCTGAATAGGGACCTTTAAAGGAAATACACTAAGAAAACTGCCTGTTAAATGCCTTAAAGGAGACTACTGCTAAAAGCCATTGCCATTTATACACTGTACCCAAAACCTGGTCTTGGGTATACAGTTCCTCATTCTCAATTGCCTTTATTTTTAAGAATGTAACTACCAGTTGGGCAGGAGGTAGAGGTAAGCGGATCTCTGTGAGTTTGAGGCCAGCTTGGTCTACAAGTGTTAGTTTTAGAAAGCTAGGGCTGTTACACCAAGACACCCTTTCTCAAACAAACAAAACAAACAGACTTCTAAAGGATAGTAAGCCAGGTGGTGGTGGCGCACACCTTTAATCCCAGCACTCAGGAGGCAGAGGCAGGCGGATCTCTGTGAGTTCGAGGCCAGCCTGGTCTACAAGAGCTAGTTCCAGGACAGGCTCCAAAGCCACAGAGAAACCCTGTCTTGAAAAATAAAAATAAAAAAAAATGGATAGTAAAAACAAAACCTAATACATCAGAATAGGACAAAACAATTGATATATTGACAACAGTCTCAGGCTGAGGACTATCCTTTAGCCTAGGTCCAGGAATGAGAAGAACCATAGCTCTTGACTATGACAGCATAGCTTGAGCACAAAAACTTAAACTGGTAAACATTGGGGTCAGGATCTTAACTCAGTAGGTAGGCATAGTTAAGTACTATGGAACTTACCTATTTTAAGTGTACAGTTCAATTATATTTAGTAAATGGGTAGTGAACTACTGCTGTAATCTTAATTAAAGTCATTTTCATTATTCCCAAAGAAACTTTGTGAAGTTATTTTCTATCATTAATACCAGGCCATAAAATTGTACAATATATGATCATTTCTTTGTTGTCACATTTCTTTTCATTTTTAAAAAAGATTTATTATGTACAGTGTTCTGTGTGCACGTATGCATACACGCCAGAAGAGGGCACCAGATCTCATCACAGATGGTTGTGAGCCACCATGTGGGTGATGGAAATTGAACTCAGGAAGAACAGCCACTGCTCTTAACCTCTGAGGCATCTCTCCAGCCCCTTGATGTAACATTTCTAAGGTTCACTTAAGTATTAGTACTCCATTTCCTTTCATCACCAAAAGACATTTAAAAACAATCTATGCTGCTGGTGGTGGCACACACCTTTAATCCCAGCCCTCGGAAGGCAGAAACTAGGAGATCTCTGTGAATTCAAGGCCAGCCTGAGCTACAGAGTCAGTTCCTGACCAGTCAGGGTAACAGAGAAACCCTGCCATGAAAAAACAAACATGCTAAAGTCTGCAGACATTGGGACAAGACCTCTACTGTTCTAAGCACAGAATGTATAAAGCCTTCCAAGAAAGTAAACTGAGTAATTACCTTGTCACATAACCAGATCATTCTTTTAAGTAACAGTCTTGGCAAAAATTGTAAATCTGATATCAGATATTAGTATTTCTTTCTTCTGGTTATTAGAAAATAAAGTTTAAAATATTTCCTTTTAAAGAAACCCACATTAAAATTAATATGGATAGTATAAATGGGGAAGGATCCATAATCTTACAATAATATGAAGATAACACACCTAAAATGTTAAAATGCTTTCAAAATGGCCTTTAAAAATTATTATTATCAAGGGTATGTGGGTCCATGATGCACAATATGAGGACACATGTCATTGCATGCACGTGAAGGTGAGCAGACAAATTTGTAAAGATAATTCTCTTTCTAACTTTACTTAGGTTCTAGGGATTGAACTCAGCTGTCAAGATTGTGCTGTGCAACAAGCTTTTTTTTTTTTTTTTTTTTTTTGGAGACAGGGTTTCTCTGAAGCTTTGGAGCCTGTCCTGGAACTTGCTCTGTAGACCAGGCTTGCCTTGAACTCCCTGCTTCAGCCTCCCGAGTGCTGGGATTAAAGGCGTGTGCCACCACCACCCGGCGCAACAAGCTTCTTGCTAAAACATCCCACTATTCACCAAGGGCCCTTTTACATAGGTACAAAACAGACCCTAAAATTTATATGGAACTGCGAAAGATGTTGGCTAACCAAAACAACCTTGAAAAGAACAGAGAACTCACACTTCCTTTATAAATCTTACTAGTTTTATAATGAATCAAAATAACACACATATGTGGCGGCGTACACCTTTAATCCTAGCACTCAGGAGGCAGAGGTAGCTGGATCTTAGAGCTCTGGGTCAGCCTGGTCTGCAGAGTGAATTCCAGGACAGCCAGGGTTGCACAGAGAAACTATCTTGAAAAACCAAAAACCAAACAAACAAACAAAAATCAAAACAACAACAACAACAAAAAATCCAACCAACTAAAAAGCTGCAACAATCATGGTACTGACATTATGGATGAACATGAAAATTAGGCCTAAAATGAGAGCTGGGTGATGCTGGCACACGCCTTTAATCCCAGCACTTGGGAGAAAGACACAGGCAGATCTTTGTGAGTTCAAGGCCAGCCTGGTCTACAAGAGCTAGTTCCAGGACAAGCTCCAAAGCTTCAGAGAAACCCTGTCTCGAAAAACCAAAAAAAACTAAAATGAGAGACTCTAAATTTGTAGATGTATGATTTTTGATAAGAGTGTCAAGATGATTCAACTGGTGAAAATTTTTCTTCAAATGGTACTGTTAAGGTCTGAAAATCCCATATGCGAAACACCAGTTTGCACAAAAAACAAAATAAATTAACAGAGACTGATGATGTAACTTTATGGTAAGGTCCTGGGTTTGATCGCCAGCACCATAAAACAAATACAATCAAAACACTTCAATAGATCAAACAACTAACTATGCATGTGTGATAGTACACGCTGATAATCTCAGTACTTGGGAAGCAGAGGCAGAGAATCCTTAGAGCCCGAGGTGCATAGTGAGATCCTGTCTTAAAACCAACCACCCAAACTACTCTCACCCATCACTGAAGTATGATAGCAAAACTTTTAGACTAAAACACAGGGTTAAGTTTTCATAAATCTTATTGGACAACAAATGTGTTCAGCAACAGAAAACCAAATAAATCAACTAAAAAGGGCAAAAGACTCACTGAACATTTCTCCTAAAAAGCTATACAAATGGTTACATAAAAAGATAGCCAATCATTAGTCTTTAGGGAAACACAAAACAATGAGATAGTCCAGTAAGTAAAGGCATTTGCTGACAAAACAAAGGATCTGAGTTATATTCCCAAGGCCCATATGAGAGAGGGCAAGAACCAATGCCTGAAAATGGTCTTCTGACCCCCACACTTTCAACATTGCATGCTTGTGTCTACACACACATAATAAACAAAGTAATTTAAAAATAATAAAATATGAGGATTGGTGAGATGCTGAAATGTGTAAAGACTCCTGTTGCCAAGTCTGACAACCTGAGTTCAATCCCCAGGAGCCATATAGAGAAAAGAACTGACTCCCAAAATTTCTCCTCTGCCATGGTGCCATGACAGCTGGGTGGCCAAATACACACACAGTGCAATAAAAAAAAATTACCAACCAACCAACAACCAACCAAAGACCAGGTTGGCCTCTAACTCACAGAGATCAGCCTGCACCTGCCTTGTCTCCCAAGTGCTGGGATTAAAGGCAAGTACTATCAAACACATTAAAACTCTGTCTTTAAAAAAATTTCTTTTTTTGCCAAAATAATAAAAGCAGGGACTAGAGAGATGGCTCTGATGTTAAGAACACTGACTGCTCTTCCCGAGGTCCTGAGTTCAATTCCCAGCAACCACATGGTGGCTCACAACTATCTGTAATGAGATCTGGTGCCCTCTTCTGGCATACATACGTAAATGCAGGCAGAACACTATGCATAATAAAAAATAAATCTTAAAAAAAAAGTAGAACATTTGTTTAGCAAAGGTTGAGTTTTGTGTTTGGTCACTATCAATCTCTGGCTCCAGCTCGGGGGGGGGGGAGGGCGCAGGAGTTCTGGAACTAGATGGTACTAATGGTTGCACAATATTCTTAAGGTATTTAATATGCCACCGAATTATGATTCTTTTTGAGACAGGGTTAAGGCCAGGAATTTGTGATCTTCTTGTCTTAGTCTTTTACTTTGGTTTCATTTCTGTTGCTGTGACAAAAACCCAGACAAAAAAACAACATAGAGGAGAAAAAAGTGTTTTGTTTACAAATCCATGTTACAGTCCATCATTTCAAGAAGTCAAGACAGAAACTCAAGCAGCTATTCACAGTTAAAGCAAAGATAACAAATGCACCCTTGCTTGATATCAGTGTGTTATCTCCTCTCTTACACTCCAGGAGACTCCCTGCCAGCTAGGTATCATGGTGCATCCCTTCCTTTAATCCACCTCTGGAGGAAAAGGCAAGTAGATCTCTGGGTTTGAGACCAACCTGGTCTACAGCTAGTTCCAGGATAGCCAGAGAAACCCTGTCCTTGGAAAACAAACAAACAAACAAAACAAATTGAGTAAGACATGGGAAGAGAGCTAGTAACAGCATTCCTCCATGGCCTCCACTTCAGTTTTTGCATCCAATTTTTCCTGCCTTAAATTTCTGCCCTGATATCCCTTAACAGCAGACTATAACTGTAAAATGAAATTAAACTGTCTTAGTTATGGCTTCTATTGCTGTGAAGAGATACTATGACCATGGGAACTCTTTTTTTTGGTTTGTTGAGACAGTTTCTCTGCACCTTTGGAGCCTGTCCTAGAACTTGTTCTGTAGACCAGGCTGGCCTCAAACTCACGGAGATCTGCCTGCCTCTGCCTCCTGAGTGCTGAGATTAAAGGCGTGCGCCAGCACTGCCAGCTACCATGGCAATTCTTATAAAGGAAAACATTTAACTGGGGCTAGCTTACAGTTTGGAGGTTTAGTTCATTATCACCACGATGGCTGGTATGCAGGCAGATATGGTGCTGGAGAAGGAGCTAAGAGTTCTATAACTCAGTCTGTAGGCAGCAGGAAGTGAATTGTGTCCCACACTGGGCATAGCTTGAGCATAGACTGGACCTCAAAGCTCACCTCCAAAATGACACACTTCCACCAACAAGGCTATACCTACTCCACAACGCCTAAGTCTCACTTCCTTTGGGGACCATTCTCTTTTAAACCACCACATAAACCCTTTCCTCCCTAAATTGCTTTTGGTCAAGGTGTTTTACCACAACAATAAAAAGCAAACTAGAAGAACTGCCATATCTGGTTTGTTTTTCTTTCTTCCTTTTTTTTTTTTTTTTTTTGCTTTCTCAAGACAGGGTTTCTCTGTGGCTTTGGAGCCTGTCCTAGAACTAGCTCTTGTAGACCAGGCTGGCCTCGAACTCAGAGATCCGCCTGCCTCTGCCTCCTGAGGGCTGGGATTAAAGGCATGCGACACCATCGCCCGGATCATATCTGGGTTTTATATGGGTACTAGGGATATGAATTTAGGTTTTTTTGCTTTCACATCACAGCACGTGTTCTTATCCAATGAGTCATCTCCCCACCCCAGGTCTGTCTCTGTCTCACACACATATCTCTGTCTCTGTCTCTCTCTCTCTCACACACACACACCATGATGAACCACGCTTCATAAACTTTATATATATACATAATTTTATTTGTTTTTCGAGACAGGGTTTCTCTGTAGCTTTCGAGCCTGTACTGCAACTTGCTCTATAGACCAGGCTGGCCTCAAACTCACAGAAATCTGCCTGTCTCTGCCTTCTGAGTACTGGGATTAAAGACATGAACCACTACTGCCCGGGTTCTCTGTACTTTTGGAAACTGCCCTGGAACTCGCTCTATAGATTAGGCTGACCTCCAAATCATAGTGATCTGCCTGTCTCTGCCTCCTGAGTGCTGGGATTAAAGGCGTGCACCTGGCTAAAAATGTGTAGCCCAGGTTGGCCCTGAACTCATGATCCTCTTGCCTCCACCTCCTCTAGCAAATCTCATCAGCGTGTGCCACCACAACTAGCTATACTTTTTGTAATTCATTTTTTTGGTGTATAATTAATTTTTGTTGTAGTTATATCTTTTTATTCTTTTCTCATATATTACATCCTGACCAGAGTTTTCCCTCCTTCCCAAACCCCCAGTCTCTCTCTCACATCTTCCTTCCCCACTGTGTAGCTTTGGCTGGCCTGGAGCTTATTTTGTATACCAGGCTGGTCTGAGCTGGTCTTAAACTCAGAGATTCACCTGTCTCTACCTCTCAAGTGTTGCTGGGATTAAAGGTGTGTACCACCATGCATACCTTGTAATTGGTTTTAAATTATTAGCAATAAAAACTGAAATTACATTTTCTTTTCTTTTTTTTTTTTTTTGGTTTTTCGAGACAGGGTTTCTCTGTAGCTTTGGACCCTGTCCTGGAACTAGCTCTTGTAGACCAGGCTGGCCTTGAACTCACAGAGATCCACCTGCCTCTGCCTCCCCGAGTGCTGGGATTGAAGGCGTGTGCCACCACGGCCCGGCGAAATTACATTTTCTTTCTTTCTTTTTTTGGACAACCTGAGGTTTGACGAAATTACATTTTCATTCATTGCAATAACACCTCCAATAAGAAGTACAGCTTAAAATTTTCACAGGTGGCATACCTAGAGATTGAGATGTGGAATGCTAATTTCTTTTCATTTAATGACTATTTTATTGAATGCAATGTAGGGAAACAGTTGGCTAGGTGGTAACTAGAATATTGTGTTTGCAATGCTTATTATTCTAAAACAAGAGTTTTTAGTACTTACTCGTTTGCAGTACCAAAAATCTGGACTTGGTACATACTCAAGAGTGACCTCTTTATCATGTATCATTAGAGTTCCCTGTAAAAAGAAAGACAAAAGCCATTAACTAAAACCCTTAGAGTAACAGAGACAGGAAGACACAGATGGCCTTTCTAGTCTCCAAGCTGAAACATTTTACAAGAAGAATATCCACAAATTCGTGAGATGGCTGTTTTAAGTCACAGATTTGGGACAGTGTGGCAAAGTAGGCTTAAGTTTAGGGACGTTGGTGGGAGAAGGTAAAACTTGTCTTCAGCCTTGGCTCCAGCAGGCTGGGGTACTCTCCTTGGGCAGGCTATGCCCAGTTACTTCTCCAGGTCTCGTAGAACACTCTCCTGAGTTCCAGCAAGTACCTATCCCTTGCTCCCAAACACTATTAAGCAAAGAGGCAAAGGTTCTCTTTCAATTACCTTCTTTTCTATTGCTAACATATCTCCTTGGAGAGGTAATAAGCTCATAACTTTGATGTCTACAGCATTTCTTTGGAATACTGGCTGTATAGCAAAAGCACCAGGAGAAAGAAGTACAACACCAAAGATAGAAAGAAAGGAGGAAGGTCAAAGTTTCACAGCAGATTATATTCTTAAAGCAGCAAACTGTGAATAGCCATTAGCAGCAACACCTGTGGTGGTGGTGGTGGCGGCGGCGGCGGCAGCATCACCATTTAGATTTGGAGCCTACAGAGTGAGCCAACCCTAAGTTTAAGGAGCAACAATTGGCAAATAAGTCTCTGCAAAATCTGGCACAGGAACAGGTGGGACAAGAGGTCTCAACAAGTCTCTAGTTATAGAGCTTCCTTGCCTATTTTTGGACAAGTCACAAATTCTACTTCACATTTAAAAAGTTTTAATAAACACAAGCCAGAAGATATATTGGAGCAGAAGGGGAAAGGGGTCTCTGCTTTCTGAGAAGGGACCCTCAACCACACTGGTAAGTGAACTAACCGAAGATGCGACTCTGGAACTAGCCCCTGCGCTGTGTTCATTCTCCGCCCTCTAGGGTCCTCTGTGTCTCCTCAGACAGGGCTCTGAGTTATACAAGTCATTTCCTTGTAACTGGACCTCAGTTTCTTGCTTGAATCCATACATCTGTCAAATAATGCTTTACCTCTCTGCTTTTCACACCAAAAGAGTCAAGAGAAATACATAGAATAAGATTATTGTCTTGTTAAATAAAACCAAAGAAAAACTGCCTGCCTAACTGGGTCTTAGAATGTAGTTTCTGACAAACTGTTTTCAGTATTGCTCTAAAAGCTAAAGAACAATACCAAGAAAAATTGCTAACATTTACTAAGTACTTATTCAGAGCCACAAACTGATAAGTTTATTATATTGCTTAATCCCCTAGATGATCCCATGAAGCAGTACTTTTACTTTACAGATAAGGAACCACTTTTAGAGAAGCTCAATGGCCAGCTGGTGAATGTCACCATAAGATTCATTTAGGTCTATAAAGAAGGGCCTCTTGGCTCATTTATTCACCAATTTGTGGTTGGTATTAAAAAACAGGTAATTTACCCTCAGGAGTCAATCAGGAAAGAGATCTGTATGCAGGGAGAGTCAGGGTCAAACTTCTCTGTTATGCTCTATTCATGCAGGAAAACTGGTAAATGTAATACCTTTCCAAAACAGAAGACAGTGCATCTCATGTGGGAAAGCATGGCTCTCCCAAAACTGAGGAAGTAGAGGCAGGAGGATTATTAGTTCAAGCCAGTATGGTCTACAGAACAGTTCTAGGCCAGCCAAGGCTACATAGTTAAGACCCTGTCCCGTCCAGAAGATTAATACATAAATAATAACAAAAACATAGAGGTTGGCACTATAGCTCAGTACATAAAATGCTTACCACCATGCCTGACAAACTGAGTCCAATGCACAGGACCCATACGGTAGAGAGGACCGACTCCTACAAGTTGTCCTTTGACTTCTACCTGCATGCTAATTTATTTGTTCACCACCCCACCCCCCAGACAGTTGCTTTGGGTAACAGGCCTGGCAGTCCTGGAACTCATTTTGTAGCCCAGGCTGGCCTCGAACTCACAAAGATCTGCCTGCCTCTGGGATTAAATGCCTTGCTTACTCTGTCTCTTCCCAGCACCCAGGAGGCAGAGGTACTGGATCTTGAAGAGATCGAAGCCAGCACGCTGGTCTACAAAGCAAGTTCCAGGATGGCCAGGGCTACACAGAGAAACCCTGCCTAGAAAAAAACAGAGGGGGGAGGAGATGAGGGGAGAGAAGGAGGGAGGACGGGAGGGAGGGAGATGAAGGAACGAAGGAAGGAAGGAAGGAAGGAAGGAAGGAAGGAAGGAAGGAAGGAAGGAAGGAAGGAAGGAAGGAAGGAAGGAAGGGGGAAGAGGGAAGGGAGGGCTGGGGAGATGGCTCAGACCTCTTCCAGAGGTCATGAGATCTGGTGCCCTCTTTGGGTGGACTCTGGAGTAGGTTCTCTTAAATTTGAATCTTGCCTCTACTCCTTCAGAAAGATCAATGTCTTTATTTTTCAGTTTTCTCATCTGTAAAGTGGGATTAACAATTACTTTCTGTTTGTTATTTTTCGCTTTTTAAGATAGGATCTCACTGTATACCCCTGGCTGTCCCTGGAACTCTAAAGACCAGGCTAGGGTAACCTCAAACTCAAAAGATCTGCTTGCCTGTGCCTCTGCCAGAATTAAGAGCATGTGCCAGCACTGCCTGGCCAGGGATTATAAGTCACAGGATAACTGTAAAGATTATGTTAACTTGCCTGTGTAAAAAGTTTATTATGGATTAAAAAGTGAGGGCTTAAATAAATGTTGATTACTTTGAACACTAAATTCTCAAAAAAGAACCCGTATCAGTAGGTGAAATTAGATGGAGTCAAATCTCACCTAGTTTGTCAAGGAGGACATTTTATAACCTATTTCAGTCTTCTTGGAGACTAAACTTTCAAAGATAGGGTCTCTCTAATCAGTCTTGGTTAGACCCAGGTTGGCCTTAAACTCAGAGATCCACCAGACTCTGCCTCTCCAGTGCTGGAACTAAAGATTATCTCACTACTCCCAGCCAGAATCTATCTCTGGTAACAATTGCTGGTCCAGCTGTTAAGAGTCCATACTAAACCTTGCTGGCTCTTTGTTATCAGCACCAAACATGTAGCTAATATACCTTAGTAAGTTCTTGTTGCACAGACAGAGGACTAAACAGAATCATTCCCAGAAGCCCAGAATGCTTGACATACCGTGCCCCTTGAGGAAGGTATTGCTTTCAGGGTACACATCTATATACACAGCCCCCAAAACATGAGGTTTGCCATTTAAACAGTGAACAGTAGTCATCAGGCAAAGCACTACTGTGGATTTGTATATTCTGAATTCACTACTTGGAGGTATCAGTAGATTTAGGAATTTCTAAGTCAAGGGATAATTCTTATAATTCTCAAAAGACAAATAAGCTGTTATAGCAGCTTCAATGGATAACTTTTTATTACAGGAATGAACTCCTAGCCTACGCTAGTCAGGGGTCCTCATAGGTATGCCAACTTTGAGCTTATCTCATGTGTTTCAAAAGTGGTCTTTCTTCTCTCTTTTTGGAGTCGTGGTCTTACTGTTTAGCTCTAGCTGGCCTGGAACTGAGAAGTCATCTTACCTCTGTCTTCTGAGTGCTGGGAATAAAGACATATACTATTACCCAAATTAGTTTTCATTTTGCCTAAACTTCCAGCAGTTTTCAGGTCTCTACTTTCCCAGGGCTGGAATTACAGGCAAGTGCCAACCATCAAAGCTTAAAAGCAATGATTCCTTATCATCTCCTATAGCCTTTATATTTTTACAGCCTTTATATTTAATCTACACATATTAGACAACAATCTACAATGAAACTCCTAAAGATTATGAAGTGGTTTTAATAGTCTTATTTATGAACAGCCAATTATTCTACTAAGAACAGTAATGGGAAAAACCTTAACAAAAACAATTAGGGTTATCTATGGCTTGATTATCCAGTTACCATCAAACACAGGTAGTTCAACTATAAAGTATATGTGTGACATCTATTCAACACATCTTTCCCCAATCCTGCTAGCCCTTTCCTAGAAATCTGCCAGTGTCTCCTACGGAGATGGATTAGTAAACTAATAGAATGACACAATAATTTTTAGTGGCTGTCTACTCGAAGTTGTCTATTATCTACCATTTTCATATAATAAAGAAATTTTATTCATTATGTTAAAGCTCACTAAGCTAAAAAAGCAAAGGTCAGTAGCTCAATTAAACATGGTAGTCTGGCTCCTAAAGAAGTGTCATGTATTTAAAACTAAAATCCAAGACATAACTTTTCTACAGTGCTAGATAAAGTTTATATTAGACTGAAAACCACTAAAACCCCCTCAAGACTAAAGTCCCCTGTCTTATTTAGGGTTGCTATTGCTGTGACGAAACACCATGACCATAAAGCAAGTTGGGGAAGAAAGGGTTTATTCAGCTCACACTTCCATACTCCTGTTCACCACTGGAAGAACTCAGGACAGGAACTCAAACAAGGCAGGATCCTGGAGGCAGAAGCAGATGCAGAGGCCATGGAGAGGTGCTATTTCTTGGGTTGCTAGTATATTTTCTTATAGAACCCAGGACCACCAGCCCAGGGATGGCACCACCCACCATGGGCTGGGCCCTCCTCCATTGATCATTAATTGAGAAAATCCCTTAGAGCTGGGTCTCATGGAGGCATTACTTCAATTGAGGTTCCTTCCTCTCTGATGACTCTATCTTGTGTCAAGTTGACACACAAAACCAGCCAGTACACCCTCACTTGACAAAATCACATGTAGATATTCCAAATTATATTCTAAAGAGATTTAATGAGAAGCTGCAAAAAAGGCATACAAACTGATGCCTGAGAATGGCAAAGCAACAACTCACTCTCTACCACACTGATACTGAAGTGAACCAGTCTGACAGCTACTGAATACAAGCATCTACATCCATTTTCTTTTTCACTAACTGCTCTTAGAGACAGTTGGCCTGTGAGGACTTGTATTAGAGTTCAGACTCTAGATATGCCCCACTTTCTAGTAACCAAATCTCAAGAATTCCTAAGGTACTGGGAAGTACAAACCACTGCCAATATAAGCTTAGACACAATTAAACTTGATACTGTAACTATGACTGGTATGTACCATAAAAAAGACCTTTCCATTAAACATTAAAGTACACAGAGCAAGAAAAAGGTTCGTAAGTAAAAGAAAGTATGTAAGCTTTGTGACTGTAACTCACTGAAAAATCAAAACCCCTTCGCTGACTTTTTTTTTTTTTACAAACACAGGATGAGACAATGAGGTCACTGACGGCTGAGAACTACCACTGTTGACCGGAAATAGTAATCTTTATTTATAGAGCACTCATTACAAAGGCACTCTTCACAACTATCATCTCAACTTCACCTGATTCTCCAAAGTAGACTATAAGTAAAACCTATTCACATGGAACAGCCTAAACAAGATTACAGAGCTAGTCAGCAATATATATAGTCTGAAAGTTAGATTTTCCTTCTAACTAGGTTTTCTTAGCTTTAAACTTAGTGCCAGTTGCTTCATGACACTTGTTACACCAATGAAGTCGTTTCTGAGGAGAAGGTAAGTAAGATAAAGATTAAAGAAATTCACAGGCAATGGACAAGGTTACTGAGACTGATATAAAAGGCTTGATTCTTTTGCTGTTAGTCTTCTTTTAAGATCTTCATGTGTATATGTCTGTATATGTGAGTGCTGAGACCCAAGGAGGCTAGAGGCTAGTCCCCCTGGAACTGCAGTTATAAGTAGTTGCCAGCCACCTCATGTTGGGTGGCAGGAACTAAATTCGGATTTTCTGCAAGAATAGCATATACTCTTAACTGGTGAGTCACTTCTCAAGCCCCTTGTTGCTGATGTAGTTTAAAGAGTTTCACTATATAATCATGTTAGCCTCAAACTTAGGATCATCTTGACTCAGATTCCTAAGAGCTATGATTACAGGCATGTATTACTATACTCATCAGACCTTGTTTCTTGAAAGCATTGCTGTTCCCCCAAACTAGCTCTCTCAAAGTGATTGTTCTGCTCTTAAAGTTACTTTAGGTGATTTGCTGTGAGGTAAATTGTTGCTATCAAGTGGTTGTTACATTCAAGCATCATAAAAGTAAAATAGCTATTTATTTATTGGTTCTCAAGTATCCCAGGCTGGTCTTGAACTTCTGATCCTTCTATCTCTACCTCCTTTTGTTAGTGCTATGATTTTATGTATGTGTTACAGGCGTAGTTCCTATAAATTCTTTTTAAAACAGACATATTGGAGCTGAGAGCATATATAGCTCAGTGGTAGATTGGTCTGCCTTACAAAAGCAAGGTTAGGTTCAACTTCCAGCACTGCAAAACAATCAAATATATGACATCTTATTGAGAATAAAAGCGTACTTTTTATAGACCTCTTTTGGATCTAGTAGTCAAGTCCATGCTGTGACTCCCCCCATCCATGTTCCATGAAAGCAATGCAAGGATTATGCATTTATAAAACAGTCAAATATTTTATAAAAGTAACTATTCCCTGCTGTGGGACAATGATCTTGTATCCTGTAAAGATTTATCAGTTGTACTGTTTTAATAAAATGCTGACTGGCCAGTAGCCAGGCAGGAAGTAGAGGCAGGGTGACAAGAGCAGGAGAATTCTGGAAAGAGGAAAGACTCCATCTATAGTCGTTATCCAGACACAGAGGAAGCAAGTTGAGACTGACTCACTGATAAAAGGGACCATGGTATGTGGCTAACACGGACAAGAATTATAAGCTAATGTAAGTTATAAGAGTTAATAAGAAGCCTGAGCTACTAGGCCAACCAGTTTATAATTAATGTAGACCTCTGTGTGTTTCTTTGGGACTGACTGGCTACAGGATTGGGAGGGACAGAAACCTCTGTCAACAATTCCCAAAGGCCAAAATTAGACAAGAGCAAGGGGAACACATTTTTAATCCTAGCACTTAGGAGGCAGGTGGATCTCTAAGAGTTGAAGCCAGATTGGTCTACAAATCAAGGTGCAGTCAAAGTAGAGCTACACAATGAGACTGCGTGGGCGCACTCAAGTGTATGTGTGTGTATAATATTACAAACAAGCAAGGTATGAGTATACGCACCTGTAATACCAGCATTCAGAAGACTGAGGTAGGAGGACCATGAGTTCAAGGCCAGCCTGTATGACATAGTAAGAGGCTGTCACAAGAGGCAAGAAATGCTCCACCACCACCTGGCTGATCCACAGCTCCTTCAAAAACTTATTTAGTTATTTATCTATGTATTTATTTATTTATGTGTGTGTGTGTGTGTGTGTGTGTGTGTGTGTGTACACCTGCATATGAGTGCACATGTACCACAGTTTCCATGTGGAGGTCAGAGGAAAACTTTGGGAGTTGGTTCATTCTTCTGACCATATGAGTTCCAGAGATCAAATTCAGGTCATAAGGGTTGTCGGTAAGTACCTTTACACAGTGAGCCGTCTCTCACCTAGCCCAAAACAGAATCCCTTCAACAATACACATACACACAAAACAACAACAAACCAAAGATTTGACACAAATTCAACCTAGCAGGTAAAGTTCCTTCACTAAAGGTATTTCACTAAGAAAAAAAAAACTTGAAACTTGTTTGTTTTAATTATGTATCTTTTTGCCTGTTTTTTCAGGCAGAAGTCTCACTAGACAGTTCTCACTGGCTGGGCACTCAGTTATGTAGAACAGGCTCGCCTTGAACACACAGGATCAACCTGCCTCAGGTCCTCAAGCTTCTGTGGAAAGTATCTTACCAACTGAACTATCTCCTACAGTCTAAAAGGTATTTGTTAAGAGAAGGGCTTGGGTATATGGTTCAGTGATGGAGAAGTTGCTAGCATGTGCAAGGCCCTGGGTTCAATCCCCAGTGTAGAGGAAAACAGTTTAGATAAGGTATCCTTTTGGTATGAAAACTATCAAAATTTCTAAGATAATAAATGATTATAAAGTTGAAATTTTTCCATAAAATATTATAAAAAAGAATCCATTAAATGGAAAACTTTAAAGAATATGAAGAAGTATCTACGTATCTGGCTTCTCTTTTTTTTGAGACACGTTTCTCAGTAGCTACGGAGCCAGTCCTGAAACTCACTCTGTAGACCAGGCTGGCCTCAAACTCACAGAGATCCGCCTACCTTTGCCTCCCGAGTGCTGGGATTAAAGGCGTGCACCACAACCACCTGGCTGTATGTGGATTTTCTGACTCAGGTTCAATATTGTGTTCAGTCCTTTGAAGGACTGTGTCAAGCAGCACATACATAACAATTAGAGGCTGGAAGTCTGTAGACCAAGCTGGCCTTGAACTCAGACTCGCCTTCCTCTGCCTCTTGAGGGCTAGGATTAAAGGCATATGCCACCACTGCCTGACTGAAGATTATGTTTTATCATGGGAGGATAACAGATAAGCACATTAGCATATACACTATTATGTGCCATCACTGCCGGACTGAAGATTATGCTTTACTGTGGGAGGATAATAGACAAGCACATTAGTGTATACACTATGCAACCTTGTTTGGGTAGTGCTGCTGGAAACTGAACCCAGGGTCTAGCACATGGCAGGCATATACTTTATTATCACTGACCTATACTCCCAGATCCATTCTATAATAGTCTGATGGCAAAGGAACAGAATGAAAAGAATCCTCTAATGCTGCAGGCAGTGAAAGAAACTAAGCACAGGAGAATCTCTATGTCAACCATGTTGACAATTCCACAGAATGAAGTGTACTGTGAATTGCATACGAGATGATGCTATATAGAAATCTGAATTCAATCATTTAATTTTGGAGAGAGGTTCATTAAGATTTAGGAAGGAAAAAAAGGGCTTAGGAAGGAGATGGCATTTGTAAATGTAAAAGCACCTGCCACTACACCTGATAACTTGAGTTTGATCCTTGGAAGCCAATGGGATCAAAAGAGGGGAGAAATGACTCTTGAAAGTTGTCTTCTGATTTCTATATCTATATGCGGCATATGCATGTTTGTACACGCACACAAAATTTAAAGAGCTCAGAAGTAAACAAAACTTCTATGTCCTAGGAAGTTCCTATAATTGTAGAAGGCATTTTAAGTTCTACAAGGCTTTAAAAGCAGTGAACCATTGCTGGGGAGAGGATTCCTGAAGAGCCAGGCTACCTGAAACTTATGCAGAAAGTTCTAGGGATATAGCTTTTGTGAGGTCACCCATTCTGAGGTTTAGGTGATGCAGTTGCCTTTGTGTTGTCCATACACCTGTTAAATTCTCATCCATATCCCTGTAAAGTAATACCAATAAATTCACTCATTTAATAAGTTAGACTTTGGTGAACTGTTACTTTGGTCTGTCAAATACATGTTTATTCATGTTTCCCAAGCAAACATCACACAACAAACGTATAAAACTGGAAGTGGTTCAGATACAAAATAATAAACCCCCCTAAGACTGCAAGTAAACAATCAAGATACTTTTATTCTTGCTGTGATACACCTGGAGGAAATGCTAGTCTTTTTGGACTGGAGGCACAGTCCAAAACATCTCTGCCCTTGTTTAGGCAAATAAAACACAGGAAAGCTTAAAGCACAAAAAGTACATTCAAAGTTGTCCTAATTAGGTTTTTGTCACCTTAACCAAGTTAGAGTTGTCTGGGAAGAGAAATTTCAATTGAGAAAACGCCTTCATCAGATTGCTTGTAGGCCAAGTCTGTAGGGCATTTTCTTGATTAATGATAGATATGAGAGGGCCCAGATGATTGGGATGGGGCCAGCTCTGGGTAGGTGGTCCTGGGTGGCATTAGAAAGCAACCTCAGGCTAGGTGGTGGCGGCGCAGGCCTTTAATCCCAGCACTCGGCAGGCAGATCTTTGTGAGTTTGAGCCTAGCCTAGTCTACAAGAGCTAGTTCCAGGACAGGTTCCAAAGCCACAGAGAAACCCTGTCTGAAAAAAAAAAAAAAAAGAAAAAGAAAAAAGAAAGCAGGTTCACTAAAGCAGAGACCCTCCATTGAGTTCCTGCTTTGGCTTCTCCTGATGATCGATTGTAACCAATAAGCCAAATAAACCCTTTCCTCACCAAGTTGTTTTTGATCATGGTACTTCATAAAAAAAAAAAAAAATTGTGGGATTCCCCTCTGTATGCTGTGAACATGTTTTATTACTATTGGTTAATAAAAAGCTGTTTCAGCCTATGGCAGGGCAGAATAGAACTAGGAGGGAAAACTAAACAGAATACAGGAATAAAGAAGGCAGCAGAAGTAGCAGCTGAAGGAGACAGATACCAGAACCTTACGGGGCAAGTCACTGCCTCATGGTGATAGACTAATAGAAATGGCTTAAGATTAAGAGTTAGTTAATAAGAAACCTGAGCTAATAGGCCAAACAGTGTTGTAATTAATGTTTCTGTGTGATTATTTGGGTGTAGGAGGCCAGGAAATGAATGAGGAGTCTCAGTTTATATAAAACCTAACACACCACATAGCATACAGTCCTATTCTGTAACTTCTAGTGTTTGAGCCTACTGATCTTGTATTTAAACTGATTCTGACACTGATCAATGACGGTGATTATCAAAGTATAAGTACATTCTTACACTGGATTCAAATTGGTAATCCTAACTCAGGTTCCTGAGTAAAAAGTTACAAGTTATGCACTACCATATCAAGTTTGCAAAATGAGTTTGTTTGTTTGTTTTGGTTTTTCAAGACAGTGTTTTCCTGTGTAGCTTTGGAGGCTATCCAGGAACTCCCTCTATACACCTGTTTGTCCTCGAACTCAGAGATCTGCCTGCCTCTGCCTCCTGAGTGCTGGGATTTGGGCCACCACTGCCTGGCTGCAAAATGATTTTTATTTTAAAAAATAAAATAGCCAGGCAGTCAGTGGTGAAACACTCCATTAATTTCAGGACTCGGAAGGCAGAGGCAGGCAGGTCTCTGAATTCAAGGCCAAAGTTCCAGGACAGCCAGGGCTACAAAGAGAAACCCTGTCTCGGAAAAAAAAGAAAGAGAGGAGAAAAGAAAAGAAAAAGGGAGGGAGGGAGGAAGAGAAAGAGAATGAATGCACTTTCAACCATGTTACCAACAACACAGGATTGCTATTTTATTGTTCAAAGTTGTTGCTTTAGTGTCAGCTATTACTTTGTCTTATAAAGTGATGAAAATGAAACGGGATACAAATGAGATCTCACATTAATGATACTTTGGATATTCAAGCACACCTGCTTATAACCATTTGGTCACAATTGAGTCACAGGTACAGAATATAACTTGTAGAAGCTCGTTCTCTCATTCTATCATATGGGTTCTAAGGATCAAACTCACATCCTCAGGTTTGGTGGCAAAGACCATTTCTCCTTCATTCATTTGGCCAGCCTTATTCCAAGTGCCTTGCTTGGTATGCACTCTGATTCCAATCTTTCTCCTCTAACCACATACATTTTTGCTAGACTTATTTTCCACATCACACTCAAATTCCCACCCAAAGTTCTGGTTCCCTGTTTTGTTTTGGAGCCAGTCCTGGAAAGCTCTTGTAGACCAGGCTGGCTTTGAACTCACAAAGATCCGCCTGCCTCTGCCTCCCGAGTGCTGCGATTAGAGGTGTATGCCACCACTACCCGGCTCCCTGTATTTCCTAGCTAGAAAAAGACATTTTTTTCCTGGGATCTGCAGAGATGGCTCAGCAGTTGAGTATGCTTGCTGCTTTTCTAGAGGATCTGAATTTGGTTCCTAGTACCCCTAATAGGGCAGCTGATAACTGCCTGTAACTCCAACTCCAGGTTAACTACAAATCCATCTTTTGGCCTCTGACAGTATCTGCACCACATGGCATACACTCAACACAATTACACATAACTAAAAATGAAAATAAATCTTTTCTAAGAAATTTTCTTTTATGTATATTCTTATTTATATATTTTATTACTTTATCCATATATTTAATTTATTATTAAGGTTTTGCCTGCATGTATGTTTGTGAACCATATATCTGCCTGGTGCCCAAGGAGGTAGTGAGCCCCTACATAATTGCTGGGAATCACACCCAGGTCGTTTGTAATAAGTGCTCTAATCCTTTAAGCCAACTCTCCAGATCTGAAAATAAATCTTTTTTTTAAAAATTTTATTTATTATGTATACAGTGCTCTGCCTGCATGCATGCCTGCAGGCCAGTAGAGGGCACCAAATCTCATTAAAGATGGTTGTGAGCCACCATGTGGTTGCTGGGAATTGAACTCAGGACCTTTGAAAGAGCAGGCAGAGCTCTTAACCACTAAGCCATCTCTCCAGGCCCCTGAAAATAAATCTTAAATAATTTTTTCCCCAACGAAGAAGCCAAAAATCTGACAATTGATGTGAGTGGATAGTAAGTTAGTTTTACACATTTTTGTTGTTGTTTTGTCAAGACAGGGTTTCTCTGTGTAAGCCTGGCAATACTGGAACTTGCTCTGTAGACCAGACTGGCCTCAAACTCACAGAGATCTGCCTGTCTCTGCCTCCTGAGTGCTGGGATTAAAAGTGTGCAGCACCACTGCCCAGCTAGTTTTACACATTTAAATTATAAATAAGGCCAGTGAGATGACTCCCACAAAATTTCCTCTGGCATTTATACTCATGTCATAGCACATATGAAAGTATGTTTACACAATAAATAAATTTAATTTATAAAATATAATAAATTAAAAAATAAAGTGGTCTTAATTACTGCCTTTGATACCTATAGTGGTAAACTTATGTCAGGGGGAAATAGTTAATGACTGATAGTATCCAGGCAGCAAACAAGGCTTATTTCAAAGGTGATAGATTGAAAATTCACACAAAAGTATCTGAGCCTACTTATACATGACCAGAGAAAATGTGACAAGTGATGGATTCTTTTTTTTTAATTTTATTTATTTATTATGTATACAGTGCTCTGACTGCATGTATCCCTGCAGGCCAGAGGAGGGCACCAGATTTCATTACAGATGGTTGTGAGCCACCATGTGGTTGCTGGGAATTGAACTCAGGACCTTTGGAAGAGCATGCAGAGCTCTTAACCTCTGAGCCATCTCTCCAGACCCAAGTGATGGATTCTTAGGCTAGAAAACTGTACAGTGGCTAAAATAAAAACAGCATACTGCTACTACATGAAACAATGAATTTTAGAAAAATACTAAAAGCTGAACATGGTGGTACAGACCTGTAATCCCAAGAGCAGGAGCCTGAAGCAAGAAGACATAGAGAATACCAGGCCAGCCAAAGTTATGTAGTTAAGATCTTGACTTAAAAAAAACATTAAGTAGCTAAAGGCATCTGCCAACAACCGAATACAAGGACTAGAACCTATGTGCTAGAAAAAGAAGACCTCCACATGCAGTTATGGCACACGTACCCCACCTTAAACATGGGAAGGGGCAGGGAATGAAGGGGAATAAAAATTAAGACAAAAAATCAGGGCTGAGGAGATGCTCAGTGGGTACAGTGCTTGGTGGACATATGTGAAGATTGAAGTTCAGATCCCCAGAAACCAGGAAAAACAGGATATGAAGTGGAACGGAGACAATTCAAGGTGTACAGAACAGTGAACAATCTGCCTCAATGCAGAAGACAAAAACACCTGGGTTTTTTGTTTTTTTCCTAAACTGCAAGCTTTAGAACAGTTGGTACAAGAGCAACTAGATGCTCAGCAGCATAGTGAAGAATCAACCAGCTCTTGGAATCCTCCTGTATTTGCTGTTGGAAAGAAATCTGGAAAATGGAGATTGGTAACAGATCTAAATAAGGTGATTCAACCAATGGGCACTCTACAGTCTGGAATTCCTTTGCCTTCCCTATTGCATAAGGGATGGCCTCTTATAGTTATTGGTTTAAAAGACTGTTTCTTCACTATACCTTTACAAGAAAAGGACAGAGAAAAATTTACCTTAATAGTGCCTATTTATAATAATTCTCAGCCTGCTAAACGATATCAATGGAAGGTTCTCCCATAGGGAATGTTAAATAGCCCCACCCTGTGACAATATTTTGTGAGTCAGCCATCGGAAATGATGTATATGCAATTTCCTGAATCTATACTTTATCATTATATGGACAACATTTTGCTATCTGATTCAAATATAGATACTTTAGAAAGAATGCTCAAACAAGTAAAGAAAGTTTTGCCTCGTTTGTGATTACAAATTGCCCCTGAAAAAATACTAAGAAGAATCTATTAATTATCTAGGTTATAAAATAAGTTTACAGAAAATTAGAACACAAAAAGTGCGAATTTGGAGACTGATTGCAGAACTCTTGATGACTTCTAAGGATTGCTAGGAACATTTCTAAGGTACGACCCACTACTGGGATAAAACCTGATCAAATAGTTCATTTAAACAAAACCTTAGATGGTGTAAAAAACTTAAATAGTACCAGGGAATTATCAGCTGAAGCTGAAAGAGAATTGACTTTAATTGAAGAGAAATTACAGAAAGCACATATGGAGCTTGTGAATCAGAATCTTACTCGGGTACCTGCACACATGCAGCTTGCACAAACATAAACAATTCTAAATTTAAGAAATCTTTTAAAAAACTATATGGTGTTAAAACTTATTATTTTTCAAGACAGTAACAGCCCTGGCTTTTGAAATTTACTTTGTAAACTAGGCTAGTCTCAAACTCAGAGATCCTTCTGCCTCTGCCAACCAAGTGCTGGGATTAATGGTGTGTGCCACTATGCTGGGGTTGTGTTAAAATTTAAGGATGGCTTTAAAAAATAATGACAAGGAGGGGCAGGAGTAGTTTCTACATAAGAAGCAGTGCTCTGGTTAAAGACCTTGGAATTAATCAAATGAGGTATTGAAGTAAAAATAAATTTATGTTATAATATTTTTTAGGTATATAATACACCAAAATGAAAAAAAAATGCCTATGGAAATGCTCTTCACATTTGTGCACTTGCGTATTTTATTCAGATTCTTCACAAAGAGTCATTCTAGGTAAAGCAATTTTTTTTTTTATTTTGGTTTTTCAAGACAGGGTTTCTCTGTAGCTTTGGAGCCTGTCCTGGAACTAGCTCTTGTAGACCAGGCTGGCCTCGAACTCACAGAGATCTGCCTGCCCCTGCCTCCCAAGTACTGGGATTAAAAGCGTGTGCCACCACCACCCAGCTCAAGCAATTATTTTTTTTATCATGAGCATGATGCTCTAAACAACTGAGTTAATTAGGTGTTAATCTAGCAATTTTATAAAAAACATAATATTTAAATGCCAACAAAGTTGCTTAAAATACACAACCTATTTTGTGTGCTATTAGATACATGTACATGTGTGTGGAAGGCAGGTGTCCTCTTCAGTGGCGCTCATCTTACTTTTTTGAGACATGGTCTCACTGAACAAATGCTAACCTATTAGGCTAGCAAATCCCTGAGATCCTCCTGTTTTCAGCTCCCCAACACTGAGATTATAATTGCTGGTCCTACACTTGACTTTCTATATTAGCACTCAGGATCTAAACACAAATTAAGCTTTCATGGCAGGCACTTTACAGCCACTTCTCCCCATCTCAAAAAAGATGACTTACTAGATCTGTGAATAATATCATTGTAGAATATTCATCCTAAGCATCAAATTCCTTTTGGCTTAAAATTATAATAGTCTTTTCTTATAATAGTTTATATATATATCTTTATATATATTTGATATATCTAGTATATAGTAGTTCCCCTTATGAATTGTGTCAATTCCTACAGTTTGAGGGGGGCTTATCACTGTGAGAGTAGGCCCCAGTACTGCCTCCTTTAGTATATCCTTCTATTAGTTGACTTTTATACTCAAAACAAGCACAGATTGTCATTAAAGACTAATATATCTCCAGTGTTTTTGGGCTCAAATACGTAATGCCTAGAAAATCCAAAAACAACAAAGACTTTTATAAGAACACAAAAGAAAGAAAAATAAACAGAGGATTCGGAGATAAAATCTTGTGAAAACCCAACAGTCCATTAATATCTTTAACTTCACTATATATATATTTAAATATTAGATAGGGTAACCAGGCAATGTTGGTACACAACTTTGATCCTAGCACTAAGGAAGGAGAAGCAGGCAGATCTTTGTAAATTCAAGGCCAGCCTGGACTAAAGAGTGAGTTCTAGGACAGCTAAGGCTGTTACACAGAGAAACCTTGCCCATAACCCCTCCGCTCCCCAAAAAATATTAGTGTTAGAAATATTATTTTTTGCCGGGCCATGGTGGTACACGCCTTTAATCCCAGTAATTGGGAGGAAGAGGCAGGTGAATCCCTGTGAGTTCGAGGCCAGCCTGGTCTCCAATAGCTAGTTCCAGGACAGCTAGGACTGTTACACAGGGAAACCCTGTCTCAAAAACCAAAAAAAAAAAAAAAATTATTTTCAGGTGTGTGACTTTTGTTTATGCTGCATTTTAAAATTTTTTAATTTTATTTTTTATTGAGCTATATATTTTTCTCTGCTCCCTTCTTTCCTCTCCCCTCCCCTTCATCCCTCTCCCATGGTCCCCATTTACGCAGGAGATCTTGTCTTTTTCTACCTTCCATGTAGTTTAGATACATGTATGTCTCTCTTTGGGTCCTTACTGTTGTCTAGGTTCTCTGGGATTGTGAATTGTAGGCTGGTTTTTCTTTGCTTTATGTCTAAAAGCTACTTATGAATGAGTACATATGATAATTGTCTTTCTGGGTTTGGGTTACCTCACTCAATATGATGTCCATCCATCTGCCCACAAATTTCAAGATGTCATTGTTTTTTTCTGCTTCGTAATACTCCATTGTATAAACCTACCACATTTTCCTCATCCATTCTTCAGTCAAGGGACATTTAGGTTGTTTCCAGGTTCTGGCTATGACAAACAATGCTGCTATGAACATATATGCTGCATATTTTTTTAACTCTGTGAAGCTGATATTGTTGTCTAAAACACCTGAGGATCCTAATAAAGAGATGAATGGCTAATAGCGAGGCAGGAGCAAGGATAGGTGGGGCTAGCAGGCAGACAGTACAAACTGAAGGAGACATCTGAGAGGAAGAGAACAAGGAACAAGAAAACAAGAAGAGGGCATCAGAGGTCAGTCACCCAACTACACAGCAAGTCAAAAGGAAAAAGAAGCAAAGAAAGGAATGCAGAAATAGAGAAAGATAAAAGGCCAGAGGCAAAAGGTCGTCAAGATAATTTAAGAAGAGCTGGCAAGAAACAAGTCAAGATATTATAACAAGGCTGGGTATTCATAACTAAGAATAAGTCTACATGTGTGATTTATTTGGGAGCCAGGTGGCAGGACCCCTAAAAAAAAGACAAGAGGAAAAAACAACACAACATATTAAAAGTAAAATCACAAATTCAACAAATTTTTAAGGATCTATTTATTTATGTATATAGTGTTCTGTCTACATGTATGTCTGCACACCAGAAGAGGGCACCAAATCTCTTCTAGATGGTTGTGAGCTGGAAATTGAACTCAGGATCTCTGGGAGAGCAGTCAGAGCTCTTAACCTCTGAGAAATCTTTCCAGGTCCTTGTTTTTTTTTTCCTCTTTAAGATATCATCTCATTATGTAACTATGGCTGTCCTGGAACCCACTATGTACACCAGGCTAGTCTCAAACTCAGAAATCCACCAGTTTTGCCTACTGAGGAGCACTGTTAAAAGAAGTACGCCATCAAACCCAGCCAAGTCCAATTTCTTAATAGGCAACTATTTGTCAAGTCTAGAACAATAAAAGTAGAAACTCAGAGAGAGAAATTGGGGTTCAAACTAAAGACCCAAAAAGCAAAACAGCCAGCCACTGGCTCTTACCTCAACCTCAGTCCAAAAAATGGCAATCCTGACAGTCAGGATGAGACTGTGTTTGAGAGCCATCTCCTCCCATTCTATAAACCTCTCTATGACTGGGATTAAAGACATGTGCCACTAGGACTAAAGGCATGCACCGCCCAGTTTCTATGGCAACTAGTGTGGTTATTGGGATTAAAGATATGAGTTACTGCTGCCTGGTCTAAAGGTTGGTCAGTGTGGCTGTTTTACTTTTCTGATCCTTAAGTAAGTTTTATTTATTAAAATAAAAGAGAAATGTTACTACATCTAGTTGTAGGAATTAATCCCAAAGCAATGAAAGATGTTTGACAAATTTTATTTCTTTAATTATGTTCTTGAATGGAAAAAATAAAACAAAACAATGTATGGAAAAAAAATAATCAAAAGAGAAGATTCAGTTTGTGCTTGGTTGGAGTTGGTTACCTTTACTCAGTCAAAAGAACAGTAAATAGAGCCAGAATCAAAATAAATATTTTTTATCCTTATCCTTTCTAAGGTTGTAGGAAGGTAGCCTAACTGAAAACAACAATAAAACTTATTTAATATAAAAAAAAAGATGTTTGACAATATAGTTGTTAGGTTATTTATCACAGATTGTTTAATATTAAATAAACTAGCTTAATAACTCATGATAATCTATGCTATGGATGCTATAAAGTGACTAAACATAGATATAACCAACATGTATCCAAGGGTGGCTGAGGTGGCTCAGGGGGTAAAGGCATGTGCCTATAAACCTATGGCAACAGATCAATCACTAGAATCCACACAGTAGACAGAGGCAAGTTCCATAAGCTTCACTCTTCACATGCACGCACGCGCGCGCACACACACACACACACAAATGTAGTAAAAGATATTTTCTAAGAGGCTGGAGGGATGGTGCAGTGGCTAAGAGTCCTTAATGTTCTTGGAGAGAACAAGAGTTCGGTTACCAGTATCCATGTCAGGAGGCTCCAAACTACCTATAACACAAGCTCCACGGGTATCCAAGGCCTCTGACCTCTACAAGCACCTGAACTCAACTGCACAGATCCCCCACCCCACATACACATAATTTTAAAAATATTTTAAAAAGATGTGCTTATTTTTATTTATTTCTTTGTGTGTGTGTCTTAGGGTTTGTATAGCTGTGAAGAGACACCATGACTATAGCAACTCTTATAAAGGAAAAATATTTAACTGAGGTTGTGTGGGATTCCCCTCTGTATGCTATGAATTTCTTTTATTATCACTGGTTAATAAAGAAGCTGCTTTGGCCTATTGCAGGGCAGAATACAGCTGGGTGGGAAAACTAAACTGAATGCAGAGAGAAAAAAGGCAGTCAGGGAGATGCCATTGTAGCTGCTGAGGGAGAAAGATGCCAGAATCTTACCAGTAGGCCACAGCCTCATGGTGATACATAGATTAATAGAAATGGGTTAATTTAAGATATAAGACATAGTTAGAAAGGTGCCTCAGCCGTTGACCAAATAATGTTACAACAGTGTTCCGGTCTGGGTGGGCAAAAAACCAAGGTATAGTCTCCTTTTACAAATGGTGCCCATTGGGACTGGCGAGATGGCTCAGGGGTTAAGAGCACTGACTATTCTTCCAGAGGTCCCGAGTTCAATTCCCAGCAACCACATGGTGGCTCACAGCCACCTGTAATGAGATCTGGTGCCCCCTTCTGGTGTGCAGGTGTACATGGAAAAATGTTGTATACATAATAAATAAATAAATCTTAAAAAAACAAAACAAAACAAAAAACAAATGGCGCCTATCATCTGGCATAGATCCACATAAGACCTAAAAAAGCTCAAAAAAAAAGTAAAAAAAAAAGGGGGGGCTTCTAGACCCTCAAAAATGGGAGCCAAATACAGCTTCTTGGGAGCCATAGTTTTTTTTCAGATAGGCTCTGTTTGCTGGTCGTAAGCAGAGGTGCAGCTCCTTTAAAAAATGGCTTCCTGGTTCATACTGGCAGCATGAATGGCTCTGGCTCTTTTGGGAGGTCCTGCTAAAGAGACTTAGGGTTTGTGAGCAGCTACAAGCTACTTAATGGCAACATAGACCTGCCGCTGCATCCCTGGAAATGGGGTGGTCAACATGGCTCATAGAGGCGGTGAACATACCTCCATCATGTCGGACAGGACAGAGCCAACAGGAAAGCTGCAGTACTAGTCCTGGGCACATCCCACATAGCATTAAAAAAAAAAAAGCACTCCTTGTTAGAAAAATGATACAGATATGCAATACATAGGCTTAGGAGAGAAAGGAAAAAGACTATAGACAGTTATAAAAAGAAATAGTTTTAAAAAATAATAAGTCTTTTTTTTAAAATAAAAGTCTTTAAAGAGACAGTAAAAGTAATAAAAAATGCCACATAAAGATGGGAAATACACAGAGAGTCTGGATTATGTATATTATTGTGCTTTCTTTGAATTTTTTGACTATTAATGAATGAGCTAACTGCAGAGAGACATTTGTGGGTGCCCCTAAGCTAAACAAACATAAAAGTATTCTGACTTCAAAATTTGATTCTAAAGATATGTTCATTTCGAAAAGAGGTTCTGCTTTTGTTTCCACAGAAGATAACAACTTAGGGATTCCTTCTAGACTAATGTCGTTTGATGGGACAAGACTTCCTGAAAGGTCTCTGTCAACCCTAAAAATACTTTGCCCAACAAACAGCAAGAAGAAGTTTGGAGAAAATTTCACCCAAATTTCCAAAATTATTGTTTCTAAATGTTTGTTTTTATTTAAAAGAGGTTGGGTATAAATGGCTAAATAGTCACAGTCAATCTTTTTCTAAAAAAAAACAAAAAACAAAAACAGAAGGGAGATATGCTATAGAGATGAATACTTTGCTTTGGCATGGATCTTGATCTATTGATACAAATCTAAAGTCAATTTTGTTAAAACTATGTATAAGTATTTCTGCTCTTGTTAAAGGTATTATGTTTATATAGCTCACATAAAACTAATGTATAATTAAGGGTCAGGCGGTGGTGGCACATGCCTTTATTCCCAGCACTCTGGAGGCAGAAGCAGGTGGATCTCTATGAGTTTGAGGCCAGCCTGGTCTACAAGAGCTAGTTCAACTTGTAGTCTTGTTAGGTTTTCTAGATGTACAGAGATATATTTCAGATGAATAGGTATTCTTCAAACCTTTCAAAGACCTACAGAATGTGGCATATAAGACTTTTCTCAATAGTGACATTTCTGCTTCAGCACCAATTTCTTCAGAGAGATTGATGGGCATTGAAGAAACTTGTTATGAAATTTGCTTTCAATGTAACAAGGCTAGCCATTTGGGCAAGAAACTGCTCTTGCCTGAACTGCTTGATGGTATGCTGTATGAACTGGACATGCAGGACCCACAAAAAAAAAAACAAAACAAAACAAAAAAAACTGCTGAACTTGCCTAAAGAAGGTTAAGACAGTCCTTCAGGGTTCTTCATGAAAGAGTTTATCAGAAATTGTGCAGGACACAGAAGAAAGCAATTGACGAACTATGCCATTACAAGGCAGAACAGATCTTCAAAGGTTCTGTTTCACTGAAAAATCTGCCAGATATTATGGGCCTATAGGCTGAAGATGGATGCCGCAATGCTGCAAAATAACTTTGGGTGACTGTCCAGTAAGCAAGATGTCTCTGTAAATTCTAGAGTTTTGGAAGTTGATTACAATTTACTTCCTGTTTACTTAGGTAACATTATATCCTTCTGGGGTCTTGGAAGGAGTTAAAGATGACAGATAGTTATAGTTTTCCTTAGTTATGATAAAAGATAAATTAAATATGAAACTTTCCAGAAACAAATAGTCTAAATATTGTAAGTAATTCTTGCTTGATACCTGTTTTGGTATATATAATTTTACTATGTTAAAGTTATAACCTCCCTTTTTATTTAGACAGAAAAGGGGAGATGTGGGATTCCCCTTTGTATGCTATGAGTTTGTTTTATTATCATTGGTTAATAAAGAACCTGCTTTGGCCTATGGTAAGGAAGAATAGATCTAGGCGCAAAAACTAAACTCAATGCTGGGAGAAAAAAGGCAGAGTCAGGGAGAAGCCATGGAGCTGCTTGAGGAGAAAGACTTGAGCAGCCAGCTGGAACCTTACCATTAGCCTCATGGTAAAATACAAAATAATAGAAAAGGTTTAACCAAAGATATAAGAGCTAGCTAGCAATACATTTAAGTGATTGGCCAAGCAGTGGTTTAAATAATATAGTTTCTATGTGATTATTTGTGGCGGGGGGATCTAAGTGGCTGGAAATGAATGAACAGCTTCTGACAACAAAAATCAGACAAAAAACTGAAAAAAATCCAAAATAAATTTACTCTAGGCAAGCAAGACGGTGCAATGCTTAAAAAACTCAGTTGAAATAATATAGAAGAATATCAACAGGGTAAGGAAAATCAAGCAACCAGGTAGCATTCATGATTAAGAATAATGGAAACCTCTCCAATTTGAAGAATATCTACAAATAACTTCTAGCTCATATTATCTTTACTGGTAACATGCAATGCTTTCCCAGTGATCAAACAACAGGAAGGGGATTAACCCTCCAAAAGTAGAACTTCAACACTGCATTTGGAAATCCAACATGTCAAAAAATAAAACAAATTATTCAAATTGATAAGACAAATAACCGCCTTTGTTAAAGATAACATGGCAGTCTGGTTGAAACATCCAAATAAAGGTTATGTATAAAGCTCAGTGGTAGAGTACCTGCCTAGCACCCCACAAAAACTGGGTTCAATCTCTAGTACAGTAAAGGGCACCCTCCTCCTAAAAGGTAGCATATCCCGATGTGTTCGTGTGTGTACACATACACATATGTACCTGTGCTAATTCCTGTAGTGAGGAGATAGAATTAGGTGGATCTCTAATTTTGAGGCCAACCTAGTCTACAGAGTAAGTTCTAGGCCAGAAAGAGATTGCCAGCTCTGACATGACTTAAAAAACAAAAACAAAACAGAATCAGAAAAAGAAGTGGGGCCTAGTTTAAGAGAATTAAGTCCTGGAGGCTCTCCCTTCATGAATGAGCTGTTGTCCTGGAATGAGCTGAGTCTCAAGAACAGATAGTTTCTGAGAGCAGATAAGGCTATTCCTATTTGGCCCTTTTGTGTACATCTCTATTGTCCTTTCTTTTTCTATAAGCTTTTAAGCCTTTAAAACATATTTTTTAAAAAATATTTTAAACTATTGTACATATATGTATCATGGAATACTTTTTTTTACACTGTGAGTGAAGATGTGTTGCTCTCATTGGTTTAATAAAAAGCTAAATATAAGAAGTTAGGAGGGACTTGTAGACAGGAAAAAAGCGCTAGAATGGAGGATGGAGTTGCCAGGAGACTCAGAGAGAAGATGAATATGCCATGCTGAAAAAGGCACCGTGGTTGCAAGGAGGCCATGAGTTTGTTTCTCGGCTGCTCAGCCCAGAAATAATCACACAAAAACTATATTGTTTAAAACACTGCTTGGCCCATTAGCTCTAGCTTCTTACTGGCTAACTCTTACATCTTAATTTAACCCATCTCCATTAATCTGTGCTTCACCGTGAGGTCATGGTCTATCAGCAAAGTTTTAGAATGTCTGTCTCCAGTGGAGGCTCCATGGTTTGTCTCTGACTCCACCTCCTTTCTCCCAGCATTCAGTTTAGTTTTCCCCACCTAGTTCTGTTCCCGTATAGCTCTCTATAGGCCCAAAGCAGTTCCTTTATTAACCAATAATATTCACAGCATACTGAGGGGAATGCCATAACACCTCCCCTTTTCTGTTTAATGGAAAGGAAGGCTTTATCTTCAACATAGTAAAATTACATATAACAAAACAGGTATCAAGTAAGAATCAGTTACAATACTTTTATCTACTTTATCTTTTATCATAACTAAGGAAAAGTGTAACTATCAATTCTTTAACTCCACCAAAGACTCCAGAAGGATATAATATTATCTAAGTAAACTGGAAGAACATTGTGAGCAACTTCAAAAACTCTAGAATTGACAGAGACATCTCGCTGCCTGGACAGTCATCCAAAGTTCTTCTGTACCACTGGAGCATTCATCTTCAGCCTACAGACTCAGAGTATCCAGAGGGTGCCTGTTTGTAGGAAAAGGCCGCTAGTTAGCCCCCGGCCACTTAGACCTGAAATAATCACACAGAAACTGTATTAATTAAATCACTGCTTGGCTCATTAGCTCTAGCTTCTTATTGGCTAACTCTTACATAATAATTTAACCCATCTCCATTAATCTGTGTATTGTCACATGGCTGTGGCTTACTGGGTAAGGTTTCATCCAGCGTCTGTCTCTGGTGAGGGCTACATGGCTTTTTTCTAACTCCTCCTTTCTCCCAGCATTTCATTTAGTTTTCCCCAAATAGCTCTGTTCCCCTATAGCTCTGCTATAGGCCCAAAGCAGTTCCTATATTAACCAATGATATTCACTGCATACTGAAGGGAATCACACATCACACCACCACATGGTTGAGAGTAACTAAGAAATATGGGTTAATTTAAGTTGCAAGAGCTAGCTAATAACAAGTTTAAAACATTGGCCGAGCATTTATAATTCATAATAAGTCTCTGTGTGGTTATTTGGGAATTGACTGACAGGACCGAAAATTTCACTTACGTGTGTATGTGTATGGGCACACATGTACCTGTGCCAGTGTGTGCCTGGAGGTCAGGCTGCCAGGGTTGGGCAATAAGTGCTCTTACCCTGAGACCCTCCACCAGCATTCCCTTTCTATTTCTCTGTTATGCTGTGAGATGGGATGGTCATCAATAGATGGCTATCTGGACTTTCCTTCCTGCCCCCTACCCCGAGACAGGGTTTCTCTGTATGTAGCGGCATTTCATTTGTATTTTAATAAATAAAGCCTGTCTGAAGATCAGAGTAAAACACCACCACTGATCAGCCTTACAGATCAGGCAGTGGTAACACACACCTTTGATTCCAGTAGCCACACTAGCTGCCATAGAAACTGGATGGTGCATACCTTTAATCCCAGTGGTATATGCCTTTAATCCCAGCCCAAGAGAGGATTATAAAACGGGAGGAGACAGCTCACATTCACAGTCTCATTCTGAGGTTTTCTGGAGGCAGGATCGCCATTTTCAGACTGAGGTAAGAGCCAATGGATGGTTGCTTTGTTTTTTTGGTCTTCAGGTTGGCTTTATTTATTATGATACAAATGAAATGGCACTATATCTGTTTATCTATGGTTGTCCTGTAAATCTCTCCGTAGATCAGGCTGGTCTCAGACTCAAAAAGGTCCATCTGTCTGTGCCTCCTTGAGTGCTGGGGACTAAATGCATGCGCCCCCACCACTATCTGGACTTTCCAATCATGATAATCATGCAACAATAAAGTATATCTCTTTTCCTTGAAATTACCTAGTATAAAGGTATTGCTGTGACAGACCTAACCATGCGTTTTTTTGAGGATTATGTAAGTATTCTGGAACGCTGGGTTAGAAAAGCCATTGAGTGGTCAGAGCTTGGCAAGTTGTTCTGTGGGAGCTTGTAAGAAAACACTGAGAGTAGTGAAGATGATGGCCTGGTTTGTGAATCTCAAAGGGAGGTTTTAAAACTCCAGCATGGTCATTTACTATTTTGAATTAAGACTCTGTGGTTCTGGTCAGCTAGGGTTGAAGAATCTGCCATGATAAAGCAACTGTAGAATAAAGGTGGTCTAGCCAGGCGGTGATAATGCACACCTTTAATCCCAGCAGTTGGGAGGCAGAGGCCGGAAGTTCTCTGTGGGTTCAAGGCCAGTCTGGTCTACAGAGCGAGTTCCAGGACAGGACCCAAACTACAGGGAAACCCTGTCTCGAAAACCAACTAACCCAACAAACAAAAATAGAACAATAGAGGTGATCTGAACTTAGACAACCTGTGTGGGCTGCACTCAACCCTTTGTAGGAACCCAGATTGTGAGTGGATCCCATAGACTGGACACTGAGTTAATTACATAGCTGGAGTTTAGTTTTGTTATACTTTGATTGTGACTATGCCCTAGCTCTTCCCTCTTGAAATAAAATATTTAACTAATTTTTGATTTTATAGGAGTCTACAATTGAGTGACGCTGAATTTTAAGAGACTTTGGATTTACAAGACAGGGTTTCTCTGTGTGGCCTTGACTGTCCTGGAACTTACTCTATAGATCAGGCTGCCCTCAAACTCAGAGATCTGCTTGCCTATGCCGCCTGAGAGCTGGGATTAAAGGTGTGTGCCACATTACTATGTGGCTTGGACTTTCTTAAAGAGACTAAACTTTTTAAAACTTTTTTGTTTTGTTTTAAAGATTTATGTATATCATATATGTATATGAGTGCTCTATCTACATGTACACCTGCATGCCAGAAGACAGCATCAGATCCCACTAGAGATGGTTGTGAGCCACAATGTGGTTGCTGGGAACTGAACTCAGGACCTCTGAAAGAGTAGTCAATGCTCTTAACCACTCCAGGCCAGGACTGAACTATTAAAGTTTTTAAATTTGTAAGACTGCAGGACTTTTTAAGTTTGGAAAATGTTTTATATTGTGATATTGATATGTAATGTGTGATCTTGTGAATGAACAAGAGAGGGAAGGCTGTAGCTTAACAGTGATATGTTTGTATGTCAGATTGACAAAGAGTAAGTTGTGCTGTCAACTTGACAGAAGCTAGAGTTATTGGAGACGAGGAAGTCTCAACTGAGAAAGAGGCTCTGTGAGAGCCAACTAAAGGAAAGCCTGTGGGGCATTTTGTTTATTTGAAACAAGGTTTCTCTGTGTAGCCTATTCTGGAACGTGCTCTGTAGACCAGGCTGGCCTCAAATTCAGAGATCCATTCACCTGCCTGGCTGCATTTTCTTAGTTAAGGATTGATGTAGGAAGAATCATCCCGTTATAGGTGGCACTACCCCTCGGTACCAAGACTCAGATATTTTATGACAACAACACAAAATAGATATTAAGACACAAAATTTCCTATATGCTGCAAAAACTAAATAACTTGACACTAAATAAATAAAGGGCTGAAAAGATGGCTCAGTGTTTAAGAGCACTGGTTCCTCTTACAGAGGATGAGGGTTCAATTCCTAGCACTGACAAGGTACAGTCTGTAACTCTAGTTCTAGGGTCTCCAACATATTCTTCTAGATTTCTTGAATACCTCACTAACATGATGCACAGAAATATAAGCAGACAAACACTCAAACACATAAAATAAACAATTAATAATTAGCAATACTAAAAAACACATAAAAAACAGCAGAACACAGTGATGTACATTTGTAATACCAGCCCTGCCAGCCTAAGCCATGCTGTAAAACAAACAAAACCAAAGGCACTATTACATTAATAGTAAATTAGTAAGAAATTCTAGGTTATAAATATAGTAAGATTTATAAGAGCCATGTGAGAAAAACTGTAAAATTCAGGACAGGATATGGTGGCATAGACCTTTAATCCCAAAACTCTGGAGGGAGAATTAGGTGGATCTCTGTGAATTCAAGGCAAATACTGATGAAAAAATTCAAAGAAATTAATATATAAACTAATTCAAATTCATTGAAAAGACTCAATATCATGAAGACGTCAGTTCTTACTAATTTCATCTGTAAATTCAATGTAATTAAAGAACCATTTATTTATTTTTGTGTGTGTATGCCTGGTTGTCTGTATGTGCACCATGTGCATACAGGTGCACCTGGAGACCAGAAAAGCATGGCAGGTCCCCTAGTGGTGAACATACAGGCAGTTGTGAGCCATCATGTTTATTCTGGGAACAGAACTTAGGCACTCTGGGAAAGTAGCCATGCTCTCAAACACTGAGCCATTCTCCAGCCCTTCAATGTACTTTTAATCAAAATTCTAGTAATATATTTGTATCTGTGTACATCAACAAAGGATCCTACAGCTTATATAGAAATAATCTTAATGTTTTTTTAAAAAAGTGCAATTTTCTCATTCATTCATTCATTCATTCATTCATTCATCTTTCTACACAGCCCTGGCTGTTCTGAAAATCACTCTGTAGAACAGGCTGGCCTCAAACTCACAGAGACACACCTGCCTATGCCTCCTGAGTGCTAGGAATAATTGAGTGCACCACCATACCACACAGAACACAGGGCTCAAAAAATCTCATACAAGATCTTGAGCAAGGAGGAAAGCAATTCATTAGGATAAGAATTTCTTTTGTTGTTATTGCGTTTTGTTTTATTGAAATACAGACTCAAGGGGGTGGAGAGATGGCTCAGAGGTTAAGAGCATTGCCTGCTCTTCCAAAGGTCCTGAGTTCAATTCCCAGCAACCACATGGTGGCTCACAACCATCTTTAATGGGGTCTGGTGCCCTCTTCTGGCCTGTAGGCATACACACAGACAGAATATTGTATACATAATAAATAAATAAATATTTTTTTTTTAAAAAAAGAAAGAAATACAGACTCAGTTTGGAGCTCAGATTGACTTACAACTCACTTTTTAGCTCACTTAAGTTTCCCAAGAGCCCCACCATACCTAGCTCAATGTACTCATTTCAACAATGACACCCAAATAATTAGACATCCATCTGCAAAAAATCTTAATCATAGAGATTAAATGAAAAAGTATTAGACCCACACATAAATGGAAACTATAAATCTCCTATATAAAACTATACATAAGAAAAAATCTAGAAGACCTAAGATTTGCAGGTAATTTTTTTATATTCAACTTCAAAAGGAATGATGCATAAAAGAACTGATAAACTGGATTTATTAAAACTAAATTTTTGGCTGGAGAGATAGCTCAGCAGTTAGAGGACTGGCTGCTCTTCCAGAGGTCTTGAGTTCAATTCCCAGCAACCACAGCCATCTCTAGTGGGACCTGATGCCCTCTGTTGGCCTGCAGGCAGAACGTACATAATAAGTAATTAAATCTTTAAAAAATATGTTTAAAAAAATCTAGGGGCTGGAGAGATGGCTCAGCAGTTAAGAGAACTGACTGTTCTTCCAGAGGACCCGGGTTCAATTCCCAGCACCCACATGGCAGCTCACAACTGTCTGAAAATCCAGTTCCAGGGGATCTGACACCTTCACACCAATGCACATAAAATAAAGTTAAATAAACCATAAGAAATATTTTTTAAAAAAAAATCAAAATTTTCTTCTGTAAAAGACATTATGAAGACAAGAAGACATGTCAGATGGGAGAAATATTTGTAGAAGACATACCTAATATAAGTTTATTATTATTAACTGAAAATACACATAGAACTTGGAAATTTCAGTAAGAAAAAAACTTACTTGACTTAAAAATGAATAAAACAGGCCTGGGGAAAAGGCTTAGTAGATAAAAAGTGCTTACATTACAAGTGTGACCTGAGTCTAGATCTACAGAAAATACATAAGCTGAATTCAGCACTTAAACAGTAAGTGAAAGGCAAAGGAGGGGGGTTTTCTGAGAGCTGGAGGGCCAATACTGAGCAAGAGATTTAATTTCACACACATGCATGAGCACCAGGTGCACACATGTACATGGATGTGTGTGTATGGATATGTGCCATGGCAAATGTAGAGGTCAAAAGACAACTTCTGGGAGTCAGTTCTTGCTTTCTGCTATGTGGTTTTAGGTATTGATGGCAAGTGCCTTTACCTGCAAAGTCATCTCATCAGCCCCAAATTAACTACTATGTTAGATAAGCTGATCTAGAGCCATCAATACCCTTACTCAGAAATGTACATAAATAATCTATGAGATAGAGAGTGAATAACAAGATGTAAACACTTTAGCCTATGGAAAATAGGACTCAAGAATATCTAAGTTCAACATACTAGCAGGTGTTCAGTAACAATTTATGAGATGGAAGAACTACTTGCAATAGTAACTTTAAATATATCTTTGGGCTTCTGAGACAGCTTAGTGAGTAAAGTTCTTTGCTATTCAAGCATGAGGACCTGAATTTAGAATCCAAGAATCTACAGAACCCAACCCAAGAATCTACATAATAAGGCAGTTGTGCATCTATAACATAGTGAAGGGGGTAGAGACAGGCAAATCCTGGGGATACATTCCCCAACCAATCTAGCCAAAACTGGGAACTCCAGGTTTAATGAGAAACCCTGTCTCAAATAAAAAAAGCAAATAAAGTGGAAGAGTGACTGAGGAAGCAATCCCAAAGTTAACCTTTGGGCGACATCATAGAAGTCCCCCCTCCTCTCACATACACACACACAAATGCTCTACTGTAGGACCACAGGGCAGTTAACACGGCAGTGGCTGTTTGTCTTTACATGCCTAGGGATCCATCTCATTTTCAGTCTAAATATCTCAGTTTCCTAAAAGAAGTACTAGGTAATGGCTGTCAAAGATATAGAAGCTAGACCGGTGTGACAGCTCATGCCTATAATCTTAGCATTCAAGATACAGAAACAGGGTTGCTCCAAGTCTGAGGCTGACCTTGTCTACACAGAAAATTTCAGGCCACCTATGGTACTCTAGCAAGATTCTGTCTCAAAATAACAACAATGAAAAGAATCTAGCAACTATACAAAAAAGTAATGCCAGCCAAGCAGTGGTGGTACATGTCTTTAAAAAAAAAAAGAAAGAAAAGCTGGGCGGTGGTGGCGCACGCCTTTAATCCCAGCACTAGGGAGGCAGGGGAAGGCGGATCTCTGTGAGTTCCAGGCCAGCCTGGTCTACAAGAGCTAGTTCCAGGACAGGCTCCAAAGCTACAGAGAAACCCTGTCATGAAAAACCAAAAGAAAAAGAAAGAAAAGAAAAATACAGATATACATACACACAAATGTGTGTGTGTAACTTATGGTAGACCATTTGCTTAACATGTACAGTGCTTTGTCCTAGAAGCAGAAACTAACCAAGCAAAACCAACCAACCAAACATCACACACACACAAACCACTAAGAACTGATGATGGAATTCTAACATTGTTGAGGTTATCTGTGTACACTATCTGAAAGTATTCATGATATCAAGTTTTTGTATTAGTAAGTTTATTGCTACCATAATGAAATAATTGAAATGGGATAACCTATAAAGCAAAAGAGGTTTATTTAGCTTGCAATTCTATAAGCACAAAGTTCAAGAACAAGCAACACCAATTGTTCAATCTCTGGTAAGAGTAGCAAGTGATAGACTGTGGAAGGAGTATATGTAAGAACAAATAGCCACATCTTTTTACATCTTTTTTTTTTTGAGACAGGGTTTCTCTGTAGCTTTGGAGCCTGTCCTAGAACTAGCTCTTGTAGACCAGGCTGGCCTAGAACTCACAGAGATCCACCTGCCTCTGGGATTAAAGGTGTGTGACACCATCGTCTGGCTGAACAGCCACATCTTTACTCAGGAAGCAGAGAGGGCTGGGTAGTTCTTTTTACATACCTGCCCTAAGAACTTACAGAGTCTATAATCACTACTGTTTAAAGTACACCCCCAAGGATTTTATCAGCCCCCATAATCCCCATTACTCCCCTTCTTTTAATTTCATTATTTAATGTGTATGAGTGTTTTTGTCTGCATGTATATCTGTGTACCATGTGTGTGCCTGGTGACTGCAGAGGCGAGGGAGTTACAAAGAGTTGTAAGCCTTCATGCAGGTGCTGGGAATCAAAATCAGGTCCTCTGGGAGACCTGCCTGTGCTATTAAACACCAAGCTATTTCTTTAGCCCCCAGCCCTTAAAGATTCTATTATACCACATATATAAGCCCATATATAAACTCAGCTATGCCTTTGTCTAACCCTCAGCTTAATATTTAGAATGATACATAATTTTGCTTTTAAAAATTATTAGATTTATTCATTTTATGTGTAAGTGTATGCATATGCACCATGTGTGCTTGCTGCCTGAGAAAGTCAGAAGGCGGTCACTGGATGACAAAAAATGGGAGTTAGAGATGGTTTTGAGTCACTAAGTAGGTGCTTGGTATCAAACTCAGGTCCCCTGCAAGAGCAACAAGTACTCTTAACCTCTGCCTTTTCTTCAATACTCATCTGTGCTAGTTAGTTTTTTGTCAACTTGACACAAGCTGGAGTCACCTGAAAAGAAGAAATATTGAGGAAGTCCTTCAATCTGACTGGCTTGAGGACAGGTCCGAGGGACATTTTCTTGACTGTTGGCTGATGTGGAAGATACCAGCCTCCAGTGGTTAGTATCATCCCAGGACAAGTAAGTGATCTTTGGTTTTATATATATATGAAAGCAGAACAAGTCATAAAAAGAAAGCCAAGAAGCAGCACTCTTATGATTCTACTTCAGTTCCTGCCTACAGGTTTCTGCCCTGACTTTCTTTTATGACAGACTGAAAGTTACAAGATGAAATAAATCCTCTCCTCCCCAACTTGCTTTTAGGCATGGTGTTTATCATAGCAGAAACCAAGACAAGACGCCATGTACAATCAAGTTCTAAAACTGACAAGAGTAAGAAAACCAGCACCTTACTGATGTGGGATTCCCCCTCTGTATACTGTGAATATGTTTTATTACCATTGGTTAATAAAGAAGCTACTTTTGTCATAGGGCAGGGCAGAATGTAGCTAAGCAGGAAAGCCAAAGTGAAAACAGGGAGAAAGAAGACAGACTCAGAGAGATGACAGCAGCGGCCAGAGAAGCAAGATGTGAGGTAACTAGCCACGAGTCCCTTGGTAAGACAGAGGATAAAAGAAATGAGTTAAGTTATATGTAGAACTAGCAAGTAAGAAGTCTGAGTTTATAAAAGGCCAAACAGTTTATAATTACTATTAAGCTCAGTGTGGTTATCCAGGAACTGGAGGGATGGAGAGAAACTTCAAGTCACACCTTTACAAATGTTAATTTTATAAAACTTCAACATGAGCAAAAAATACTAGCTCAAAGAGACGTGGTAAAAAGGAGGCACAGAGCTAAAGGATATAGTAAGCACTTTCCAATTATAACAAATTAGAACTAAATTATTTTAATCCACTAAAATGAGCCATGATTTATGCACAGTAAAAATAAGCACAAATTTACTGTCATAGGAGACAGACTGAGAAAGTTCTCATAAAACTGCAAAATGATTGATGTTTATCTTATCACATTTATAAGAAGTACTTTTTATAAACTGGGCACGTTGGTGTCTTTAATCCCAGTACTCTGCCAGGCAGAGGCAGGCAGATCTCTGTGAGTTCGAGGTCAGTCTGGTTTACAGAGCAAGTTTCATGACAGTCAGGGCTGTTAAAAAAAAGAAACCTGGTCTTAAAAACCAAAACAAAAATTATAGCAAAACAAACAAACAAACAAACAAAAACCAAAAAGAATTACTTATAATTAGAGCCTGAGGTATAGCAAAGCTAGAGGCTGGCTGTCAGCATCTAGGGTTTTAAAGCCACAGGTTACAATTCTACTATGGTCTGCCCATACTCCATGTTGCACTGTTGTCTCTTGCTTTCACCTGAGAAAATTTAAGATTTTCTTAAGAGCTAATGCATTCACTAGGAAGACATATGGATGGTATTTTTGGTCAGCAGTATTCTGACCAAAAATTTAAACTAGTAGGCCTAAATAAGAAATATTGTTAAGCAGTATCCTTCTGAGATTCCTGGAGGTAGGATCGCCATTTCAGAATGAGGTCAAGGACTAGTGAAGGACATGTCTTATGGGTGTTCCCATTGTGGAGGACTATGGACCCACTCCAGCACTGCAATTATCCCAAGCCTTAAAATCCCTTCATCAACACTAAGCTAAGGGATATCAGGCATCTCCAACTCCATTTCAGTGGGTCACATTTTGACAAATGCTGCAGCCAACCAGTCAAACAAACTTTTGACACCTTTAAAAAAACTCTGTGAGATTCCATTATTAAACTTGTAATCTCCACTCAGAGGGCTTATTAATAAACCCAGGCTGATCCAGTTTTGTGTTCCTTCCAAAAAAAAAGAAAAGAAATATTGTTAAAACAAAACAAACAAAAAGAAGAAATAAAAACCAAAGAAACAAATAAAAAAAAAAAAACCCACCTGACTACAGGGAACTGCCGCTAATTTCTTTTTTTTGAAACATACTAAATAATAATATAGAAGCAGCTATAATTTAAGACTTACTTAACTGAAGGGTTGGAGAGGTGGATCATCGGTTTATAGTACTTATTGCTCTTGCAGAAGACCCAGGTTTAATTCCAGCATTAACACGGTGGCTCACAACCATCCATAATTAAAGTTCCAAGAGATCCATACTCCTCTTCCAACCTCCTCAGGCACCAGGCATGTATGTGCTGCACACATGCACATGCAGGCAAAACTTTCATATACATAAAACTAAATAATAATAGACTTACTTAGATGAGTGTGGCAGACCATGTCTACAATCATAGCACATGGGAGATAGAGAGAGGAGAATCAGGAATTCAAGGCTTTGGCTACATAATAAGCTGGAGGCCAGACAGTGCTACAAGAAACCCTGTTTCAAAAAAGTCAAAACTAATAAATATTTCTTAAAAGTAAATTAGACCAGGCAGTGGTGGTACACACCTTTAATCCCAGCTCTTGTCCCAGCTCTTGGGAGGACCTCTGTGAGTTTGAGGCCAGACTGTCTGGTCTACAAAGTGAGTTCCAGGACAGCCACAATGGTTACACAGAGAAACCCTGTCTCAAGAAACTAAAAAAAGATATATATAATATGTTGCTGGGCGGTGGTGGCACATGCTTTTAATCCCAACACATGGAAGGCAGAGGCAGGTGGATTTTTGTGAGTTCAAGGCAAGGCCAGTCTGGTCTACAAATACTAGTTCCAGCAGTTAAGAGCAATAGATGTTCTTCCAGAGGAATTGGGTTCCCAGCACCCACATGACGGCTCATAACTGTCTGAAACTCCATTTCCAGGGGATACAACACCCTCACATTACATACACGCAAGTAAAACCTCAATGTACATACAGTAGAAATAAATTATTTAATAATAATAATAATAATAGCTAATTCCAGGGCAGCTAGGGCTGTTACACAAAGAAACCCTGTCTTGGAAAAAAAAATAAACAACCAAAAAACCAAACCAAAATAAAACAAACAAACAAAACTAAATTAGGTCCTGCAAAATGGTTCAGTGGGGGGAGCATCTGCCACCAAGTTTGACTATCCAAGTTCTATCCCTGGCAGTCACACAGTGAAAGGGGAGGACTGACTCCTGCAAAATGTTCTCTGACCCCTACACATATGCAACGTGTCCCCCTCATATCCCACAAAATAAATAAAATAAATGTAATTTTTAAAACAATTAAAATTTTATGAGCTGGCAACTATCCTGAAAAGGCCACAGGTTCTGGATTTCCACCCAGCCTGTGTTTTGCTTTGAATATACAAACCCTCTCCTAAGAACAAGAACATTCACTAACTCTTACTTTACATTCTTTTTATACTGATTGCACTTTCCCCACATTTCTGCTGATACCTGTATTGAGGACAACTAAAAGGTAGTGAGACAGACGTTTCCAGAACACAGGCAAGGATTGAATGATCAAAGACACAAGTTATACAAAAGAGTTCTGTCCAGGAAACCATACTTTCTTCAATAAATGTTTTGAGGTGAGAGTTGTTTAGGCAAAAACACAGTCTCCTAAACACTTAGATTAATTTTTTACTGTTGTTAATAATGGTTTTGATGTTGCTGCTTTTGCTTTTCAGAATGCACAAAACTGAAGTACTGAAATGTCTCAAGATTACCATTATGTCATTATTATTAACTTAATTATGAGTCCAACAATTTTGGTCTTTACTTTCTTCTTGATGGATCATTAACAGTCTTTCCCCTACAGACCACTTTCAATCACAAGGGCAAATAACATTTATGATTTTGTTTTAGGCCTAGAATGGTTGCACACACTTCTAGTCAGACCCAGGAACAGTTGGAGCTCTGAGAGTTCAAGGATGGTCTAGTTTACACAGGGACTTCCAAGCCAGCCAAGGCTACATAGTGAAACCTGTCTCAAAAAAGCCAGGTGTCATGGCACACACCTTTAATCCCAGCACTCTGGGAGGCAGAGAAAGGGGGATTTCTGTGAGTTCAAGCCAGCCTGGTCTACAAATCAAATTCCAGGTCAGTGAGGACTGTTACACTGAGAAACTGTTTAGAAAACAAAACAACAAAAGGATTTTGTATACACCTATAATTTCACACTTTTAGAGGCTGAAGCCAGAAAAACCATCACTTGGAAGCCAGCCTAGACTAGAAACAGGCCCTGGCTTATAATACAAACAAAAGTTTTGCTGGACCAGTGAGATAACTAAGTGGGTAAAGGCACTTGCAGCCCAAATTTGATAACCTGAGTTTGATCCCAGGAACCCTAGTGAAAAAGGAAAGAGAGAACCAACTCTACAGAATTGTCCACTGAGATCAATATATGCACTGTGGCTTGTGTACTCACAAATACATTGTGTTTATTTATAAAACAAAATTTTTTAAGACACAAAAAGAAAAAATAAAATTATTTGGCTTCCTGTACAGGCCTTCACAATCACTCTAGTCTCTTTAAATAATCCAAACTCTTTTTGTTGGGGGAAAAAAAAGTTTTATAGAACATCCTATATGTCACAGCCTTCATTTTTCACAGCAGAAAAAGGTGGTATGAGAAGGAATTTCCATGTTAGGTGGTAACAGCATCCTACTGCTTTTTACCTTACAAAGTCAGGATAATTGTGTAACATAAAAAGCTGAGTGTTGGGCAATGGTGGTGCATGCCTTTAATCCCAGCAGCACTCAGAAGGCAGAGGCAGGTGATTTCTGTGAGTTCTAAGAAGGCTAAGGCCACACAGAGAAACCATGTCTCACAAAACCAAAACAAACAAACAAACAAACAAATTTAGTAAAAATTCCCAAGAAAACAATTCTAAGGAAAATATCTGAACAAAGAAGAATAGAAAGCAAGCATCACAGTAACAAATTTGAAAATTCCCAAACAAGGGGACTGGAGAGATGGCTCAGTGGTTAAGAGCACTGACTGCTCTTCCAGAGGACTCGGGTTTAATTCCCAGCACCCACATGGCAGCTCACAACTGCCTGAATATCCAGTTGCAGGGGATCAAACACTTCACACCAATGCACATAAAATAAAGTTAAATCAAAATAAATAAATAAAGAAAGAAAGAAAATTCCCAAACAATAACCACTCTTCAGTGAGTTAGTACATACTACTGGACAACCATGGAAAGGGCTCAATATTTGAACACAATGATTCTTGCTTCTTACTTATCTTCCCAAATCTTAGTGCAATGGCACACATAACAAAAGGGCATGACGTTCTTCTTCAGCCCAAATGGACTTGAACAAAGAAAACAAAATGTATAAGATACTGTTAGAAGTACATTTCCAGCCAGTGGTGCACGCCTTTAATTCCAGCATTCAGAAGACAGAGACAGGTGGATTCTGTGAGTTCAAGCCAGTCTGATCTACGGAGTGAGTTCCAGTACAGGCTCCAAAGCTATAGAGAAACCCTGTCTCAAAAAACAACAACAAAAAAAAAAAAAAAAAAAAAAAAAAAAAAAAAAAAAAAGAAAAAAGAAAGAAAGAAATACATTTCCAAGTCTGGTTGGTGGTGCGCACATAGTCCCAGCACTCAGGAGGCAGAGGCAGGTGGATCTATCTGAATTTAGGGCCAGCTTGATCTATATAGTGAGTTCCAGGCTGGCCAAGGTTACAGAATGAGGCCCTTTCTCATAAATAAATTAATTAATATTAAATACAAATGTAATGACAAAGACGAAAACAATAGAGACCCTACAAACCAAACCAAACATTGCCAATGAAGGATAAAATGAACGAAAACTTCACAGTTATCCCTTTCTCCTAGACAAAGGAGATGAAGGCATGAGCTAACATACATCTTAATACTTGATAAAGTTATTTCTCCAGACAGCTAATACACATACTCTGATGAGTTTCCCTGAACTGAAATTCTGCAATACAGTTGCAGAGATTCTTCCTGTTTGACTTCTGCATGCAGGCACTGAGAAGTAGCTAGAGGAGAGGGGTCTTGGTTACTATAGTGAGCAGCCTCACAAATGTATACATAATCCACCATACTCTACAAAGCAAGCCAGCAGAATTCTCCTTTATTTCCACCTCGCAGATATACAAATACCAACCAATGATAAAGAGATTTCTTATCAAGTCAGCAAAAGGTTATGAAAAACTCAATTTAGAGAAGTTCAGAAAACCCTTAGAAGTATTCATAGTAATCAGGCCCTGCTCTGAGGCTTTCAGGAGATCTCTGACAAATTAGAGACTGTACCAATTTAAGTAATTCTGTAAGTAAAATTTGGAAAAAGGAGAACAGATGGCCAGAAACAATCTTCTATAAACATTTTATGTACTCTAAGGAATCATAAACATTTTATGTACTCTAAGGAATCAGACCTTTTTTTTTGCATTTTTGTCCTCCACAAGACTCTTAATTATTGTGACATTAAGGGCCTAAATCTAAACCTAGATACAAAAATAAATTTATTTTCCTAGAATTATGATCAGAAATTATATGATATATAGAAGAAGAAGACAGGACACATTCATCTCACTTCAAATGCTTACCAAGTGCCAGTTGCTCTGTTAAGTATTCTGCATACATTATTCATCAAGAATCACTTCCCAACAAACCTCTCTGGCTATCTTATAGGCTCTCAATAGCCTGCTTCTTCTTTTATTACTTTCTTTTTTTCCTTTTTTGGTTCTGGTTTTTCGAGACAGGGTTTCTCTATATAGCTTTGGAGCCTGTCCTGGAACTCCCTGTGTAGACCAGGCTGGTCTCAAACTCAGAGTCCGCCTCTCTCTGGCTTCCGAGTACTGGGATTAATGGCATGCATCACCACCCCCCGGCTATACTCTATTTTTTAAATAGCACTCAGCACTACTACATATCGCCCTACTTTTAATCTTGTCAACTTACTTGTCTTATTTTTCCATTAAAATTAAGTTATATAGCCTATTTTGTTCCCTGTGGCATTCTCAGCATCCTGGCACACAAAAACACTCATAAATGAATGAAATGAATGATCCTGTTGAACCCACATTAGGGCTTATTGAGATATTAGAAATAGTATGATTTTAGACCCAGGGGGGTTAAGAAATTTGCCACAGGTAAACTAAGACCTGCCTGCAGAACCTGTATTCCCTCTTCGTGCTGTAGTACCAAAGTAACATAGAGTTTATTTCCCTGAGGATCTCATATTTTTTTTCCATCAAATTTTTTTTCCATCAAAATATTTACATATGCCCTGAAGTATGAGAAAGGCTACTAAAAGAACACTGATCTGATCATGAAGACTATGGAGTTCAACAAGAGAGGATTCCATGGTCATAGGAGAAATAAAGATCTACAAAATGGGACTGACTGTAAAGAAAGTGAAGATGTATTTTTTAAATTAATTCATTTGTTTTGGGAGATGCACCACAGCACTCATGTGGAGGTCAGAGAACAACTTGTCCTCCCTTTCCTTCCACCCATGTAGAGGTCCCAGGGCTTGGTTCATTAAGTTTCGCAACAAGTGCCTTTACTTGATGAGCTATCTTTGCCAGCCCAAATAAGCCTTCCCTCCTTTCTAGGTATAAGATTACAGGTTCCTAAAAGATAGAGCTTGGGGGGCTGGAGAGATGGCTTAGTGGTTAAGAGCATTGCCTGCTCTTCCAAAGGTCATGAGTTCAATTCCCAGCAACCACATGGTGGCTCACAACTATCTGTAATGAGGTCTGGTGCCCTCTTCTGGCCTTCAGGCATACATGGAGGCAGAATGTTGTATACATAATAAAAAAATAAAAATATTAAAAAAAAAAGATAGAGCTTGGTTTTGGGGTTTGCTTTGTTTTGAGACAGAATCTTACTATGTATCCTGGAATGGCCTAAAAATCCTCCTACCCTAGGCTTCCCAGGTGCTGGAATTACAGGTGAACTCAACCATACCCAGATAGGGTCTATCTTAACTGCACTTCAGAACAGAGCACCACAAGGCACTCCATCATAATGACCTCCACACCTGCAGTATTATTTCAAACCCAGAAGAGTAATGGCTCTGTTCCTAAGTTTTTCTGGTCTCTCAATCACTAGGGGACCTGGGAACCATAAAACTGTTGACTGAATGGCTAAAGAAGATGGAAAGGACATCTATAAACCAACATTTCTTAACTGTTGCTAACACAAATGGACATTTTTCCAAAGGGCCAACAGAATACCTGTTTGTAAAGAATGATTCCCTAGTTCCACCTGACAATACTGTTTAAGAGACTAGATACTTTATAGATAGGGTTTTTTGTTGGGATAGAGAATGTTTTATATCTCTTATTATTTCCCTCCCTTTCTGAGTGCTAAGAATTGAAACCAGGGCCCTGTGCATGCCCGGCAATATCTCTATCACTGAGCTATATTCCCAGCTAATGTTGATATTCTTAAGATTAAAAATAGTGGGCTGGAGAGCTGGCTCAGTGATTAAGAGCACTGTCTGCCCTTCTAAAGGTCCTGAGTTCAATTCCCAGCAACCACATGGTGGCTCACAACCATCTGTAATGAGATCTGGTGCCCTCTTCTGGCCTGAAGGCATGCTTGCAGACAGAACACTGTATACACAATAAATAAATCAAAAAAAAAGATTAAAAATAGCTCTGATAAGCTGGGCATGGTGGTGCAGGCCTTTACTTCTAATTAAGGGGGCAGAGAAACATGGATCTCTGTCAGTTCCAGGCCAGCTTGGTCTACCATAGAATCCCAGGTCAATATGTTCTATATTGTGTAAACTAGTCTTTTTTTTTTTTAAGCTTTATTTTATGCACATTGGGTGAAGGTATCAGATCCCCTGGAACTGTAATTAGAGATAACTGTGAGCTCCCATGTGGGTGCTGGGAATTGGACCCAGGTCCTCTGGAAGAACAACCAGTGCACATAACCACTAAGCCATTGTTCCAGCCCCATAAACTTGTCTTTAAGAAACAACAACAATCAACTCCACATCAGACAGAGGTCTGATCTTCAAAATATACAAAGAACTCATCAAAAGAACAAATAATCCAATAAAAAAAATGGAGTACAGACCTAAACAGAGAACTCTCAACAAGGAATCTAAAATGGCTGAAAGACACTTAAGGAAATGTTCAGCATCCTTAGTCCTCAGAGAAATGCAAATCAAAACTGAGATTCTATCTTACACCTGTAAGAATGGCCAAGATCAAAAACTGATGACAACTTATGCTGGAGAGGTTGTGGAGAAAAGGGAACACTCCTGCATTGCTGGTGGGAGTGCAAACTGGTACAACCCCTTTGGATGTCAGTGTGGTGATTTCTCAGAAAATCAGGAAACAACCTTCCTCAAGACCCAGCAATATCACTTTTGGGTATATATCCAAAGGATGCTCAACCATGCCACAAGGACATGTGCTCAACTATGTTCATAGCAGCTCTGTTTGTCATAGCCAGAACCTGGAAACAACCTAAATGCCCCCCGACCGAAGAATGGATGAGGAAAATGCGATATATTTACATAATGGAGTACTACACAGCAGAAAAAAATAACGACAGCTTGAATTTTGCAGGAAAATGGATGGAGCTAGAAAACATCATTTTGAGTGAGGTAACCCAGACCCAGAAAGAAAATTATCATATGTACTCACTCATAAGTGGTTTTTAAACATAAAGCAAAGAAAACCAGCCTACAAATCACAATCCCAGAGAACCTAGACAACAATGAGGACTCTAAGAGAGACATATATGGATCTAATCTACATGGGAAGTAGAAAAAGACAAGATCTCCTGAGTAAACTGGGAGCATGGGGTCCTTGGGAGAGGACAGAAGGGGAGGGGAGAGGCTCAACAAAATGTAGAGCTCAATAAAAATCAATAATAAAAAAAAAAGAAACAGGGGGCTGGAGGGATGGCTAAGTGGTTAAGAGTACTGACTGCTCTTCCAGAGGTATTAGGTTCAATTCCCAGCACCCACATGGTGGCTAACAACTGTCTTTAACTGCAAGATCTGACAACCTCACACAGAGATACATGCAGGCAAATGCCAGTGTACATAAAATAAAAAATAAAAAAAAGAAACAACAACAAAATAGTGATTTAAAGAAAGCAATGGTACTTTAGGAAAAAAACAGTACAAAAGAGATGCACCTGCCATGGTCCTCCCATTTCTATTTCAACTACTCATAATAAGACAATGGTAAAAGACTGCTAAAAGCATATAGCTTATGAATTAAATAAATGTTCTCATTTTCAGAGAGACTATCACGATAGAATCATACAGATTAGAGCTTTCATTCTCTCAAAAATTATAAGTAACACAATTTCTGATAATACTTATTGACTTAGTGATGGATAGGCAATAAAAATCCTATTAAGTGAAGGGATATGGCCCTCCATCCAATTATTCTGTGGTGACTGAATAACAGAAAGTGCTTACACTACTACTAAGCTACAATACACCAATAGTTTTCTCTAGAGAAAGATATGTTGGCTGTTAATTGGTCTTTTGGTCAACTTGACACAAACCTAGGGAAGAAGGAAACTTAATAGGGATAAAAAACAAAACAACCCTTCATAAGATTGGCCGGAAGGCAATTCTGTAGGGCATTTTTCTTTTTCTTTTCTTTCTTTTTTTTTCTGGTTTTCTTTTTCTTTTTTTCGAGACAGGGTTTCTCTGTGGCTTTGAAGCCTCTCCTGGAACTAGTTCTTGTAGATCAGGTTGGCCTCAAACTCACAGAGATCCGCCTGCCTCTGCCTCCCGAGTGCTGGGATTAAAGGTGTGCACCACCACTGCCCAGCTTGTTTTCTTTTTCAAGACAGGGTTTCTTTGTGTAACAACCCTGGCTGTCCTGGAACTAGCTCTTGTAGACCAGGCTGGCCTCAAACTCACATAGATTCGCTTGCCTCTGCCTCCCAAGTGCTGGGATTAAAGGTGTGTGCCACCACTGAAGGACAATGTCTTTTTTTTTTTTTAATGATTGCTTTGAGAGGGCCCATCTCACCTGGGGGCAATGACACACCTGGTTTAGTGGTACTCGATAGTATAAGAAAACAGGCTAGGCAAGTCACGGGTAACAAGCCAGTAAGCAGCATTCATTTATGGTCTTTAGTTTCTGCTTTCCAGGTTCCCAGCGTGAATTCCTGCCCTACTTCGAACTTCATGATGAACTATGAACTGTAAGCTGAAATAAATCCTTTCACCCTGAAACTGCTTTTGGTCATGACACTTTGTCACAGCAAGAAAAAACAAATTAAGATAGTGGCTCATAACTAATCTCAGCACTTAGAAACTCAGGCAAGAGAACTATCAAAGGTTCACATCTATCCTGGACTACACAATTAATTCTAGGCCTGTTTGGGTTACAGAGTGAGATTATGCCTTAAAATAAATAAATAAGCAAACAACCCACAATACTATCTCTATACTATCTCCACTGGATTTTCCAATAAGGGAAAATCCCTCCCCTCAAAGAAGTAAACAATAAAGTTGGGCATGGTAGTGCAGGCCTTTGATTTCAGCACTCAGAAGGCAGAGACAGATGGATCATTGTAAGTTTCAGGTCAGCCAGAGGGGTAGTAAGTGCCATGAATCATGTAATCATGTTAAGTAGAGCCAAGTTGATGAGCAAGCACTAGGCTACAGAAAAGATTTTATAAAATTACTCTCCTTTGGCAGAATGTTTTTTTGTGATGCACAGATGCTTCTAAGTATAGATAGTAGATATCTAACAGTCAAACTACATACCTAAGCTGCCTCTTCCATCTCATGATAGAGGATCTGAGACAAACCAAACTGATTTTCCCGAGGGAAAAAAAAAATACAAAACAAGGACTCTATTCAGTAATTTCTTCCCAAACCACTAGCCAGTGTTCAATTAGATACAGATTACAATTTCAGGTGGAAAGTTGAGTAACTCCTGAAAGTTCAAACATGAATATTCACCAGCTCTGACTATAAACAGCCAATGACTTGAAACAAACTCCAACTGGCAAAGAACAACAATGAATGAGACAGACACAAACTATCCATTCCTCTTTTCTCCTCAATGGCACTCTTTCAAATATACCACATATAGGAAGACCCTTAGAGCCACAGGAATCACCATTAGTGTGACCTTCATCCTAAGTCTGGGAATGACCATTGATTGACCTAAAATTCCTGTGCAGGCAGATCCTTGAAAGCCTAGACAATAGAGGATCATTTGCATCAGAAACCTATACATCTTTATCACACTTCAGAGGGAAACACTCCAGATCTGTCATATTTCCCATGTACAGTCTCTGGAACACAGTCAAACTAGAACTGGAACCTAGTTTCTTAAATGTACTCTGTACACATTAACTATTCTAATTAAATTTCCCAGCTTTTAAAAAAAGTTTCTTTGCACAACTTGTTTCTTGTACCTTTCCAAAGTGAAATTATTTGAAACCCTCCCTCCCCATATATTAAAATATATATCCTTTCAGCATCATTTGACCGAAGTATAAAGCAACCTGGTTGGCCTCCATGCATCCGATGGCATCTTCCAAGAGTGAAAATTCCACGCAGACATAGCCATAGTCGTAACCTGGGGACAGCATTTAAATACAGACGGGAGTGGTGTTAGTGCCTTGCAAACATAAAAGACACATTTATATCCCTTGTTCTGAACCCCTTAAACATAAGCCCTCCCACCTGTCCCCCCCCTCCTCAACACTAGGCAAAGGTGCTTCCACAAACAGAAAAAGTACTGAAGGAAAAGCCTGGATATTTCTGAAGTTTGAAATTCATTCCAAATGGCTTTTTTTCCTATTAACTAAGAAGATTCTTTGCCCTCTTATCACTGCTGATCAGAAAAGGGTAATCCCAGAAATTTCACAGAAAGTTCCCATAGAAAGTGTGATCCAAAACATTTTAATGACAGCCTGAATCTGGAAAAACAGCCAACAAGAACAGAAAAGAATCTGAAAAAAATAATGTATCCAAAGAGAAGGAAGAGAACCAATTATTCCAAAGCTATGCTAAGAGTCACCATTCTTCAAGCAGAAACCACCTTCAAAGAGCAGTGCTGATGGAATAGTGCAACTATTCTATTTGGATATACAGTAGACTTCCGGTTGACAAGGAACAGACCATTTAAGCCACCACCATCACCACTCTAGCCCTCCCCATTTCAAACTCAAGTCAAAATCCAGCTAAAATCTTTATGAAAGGAGAAAGATATAAAAGCATAAATTAAATAACTTGATCCAAAATTGTGCTTACATGCAAAATGCTGATGGTAGAGCAAGCAAGGGGAAAGACGGCAGTGGTTAGTAATCAATGCATGTTCAATAACTCTAGGTATCATTATCAAATGCCTTCCACCTTAACATTGAAAAAGCATTATCTGCAGCACAGGCCTGAGGCTCTAACGATCCATGACACTGGAACATTATGGGATTTACAAGCTGCTAAACTCTACTTATTAACCTGTCTCATAGTTCCTGATACTGCTACCATATGACTGCAAAAATACACGTGTCACTGCAATGCTCCACATGTGGTTTCCATGCTTTCTCGACTTTCTCACAGGATAAAGACACTCACCTCTAGAACTTACACTATGCAAATAGATAGAAAAAACAGATTTATTCATATGAAAAATAAACAGAGGGAAAGAACATAACATAAAACCTATGTGGATTTTAAACATAAAGTAGATACAACCAGAAGAAACTTATACTCATTGAATAAAGTATTCAAAACCATAGTTTACAGGGTAAGTTCTAGCATAGCCAGGACTACATAGAGAAAATGTCTTGAAAAAGAAATAAAAACAAAACAAACAAACAGTAACTTGGTTAGAGTCTAACCCAGTGGTGTAGAAGGTTCTAGAATTAAAGTCTGCTACCAACAAGAGACAAAAAGAGAAGTTGGCCTGAGTGGCACATGCCTATCATTTTAGCTGACACAAGAGAATTGCAACTCAAAGACTAAACAGCGAGATCCTGTCTCGAAAATAAAATAAGGGCTGGAGAGCTGGCTCACCTATAGCACATTTTTGCTCTTCCCAAAGACCCCGGGGGGGTTCCCAGTACCCACATAGTGTCTCACAACTTTCTGTAACTACAGTTCCATGGGATGTAATGCTCTCTTCTGACCTTAACAGGCACCAGACACACCCATAGTACACAGACATATTTTCAGGCAAAACATTCATACATATAAAACAATAAAGTAAATCTTTTAAATTCTTTTAAAAAATAATAAATCTTTAAAAAATATACCAAACAGACTGGATTCCTTGTTACATGGAATAAATGATCTAAAATGTTTAATGATAGTGATAACTTGACTTTAGACTCGATAACTATTTTAACTACAAAATGTTGCTATACAATGATACAATGATGTATTATCCTTGCTTTGAGTTTCAGGAAGTGAACAGAAAAAAAAAAGTTTATAAAAACCTCAGCACTACTCCAGGCTGAGAGATAGAGAATTTATTTCTATTTTTATTTTTTAAAGAGTCTCACTATGTAACTCCAGCTAGCCTGTAACTCACTAGATGGACCAGGTTGGCATTGAATTTACAGTGATCTGCCTTCCTCTGTCTCCAGAGTACTGAGAATAAAGGCATGCATGACCACACCTACCTAGAGACAAAATTCTCCATCCTAATTTCACAGTTTTGGCCTACTCCAACTTGTTTAAACTTAGCACAAAAATCATTTTGTCTTTACACCACTTCAGTGTACATATTTGTATACAATTGGTTGACTATAGAAAATTTTTTGTTATTCAATTACTTTCAAGTGGAATTTTCTAAACAAATTCAGTCTGAGATATATGCATATATAATATGCTATATAATATATATTATAAAAATATACACAACACATTCTACATTTTGTAAATGGTTCTAAATATTCTTTTGAAGCACCAAAGAATAACACAAAGGAACATAGATATCTTCTGTCACCAAATTTCTACTGTGAATACTCAAAAGCATGTCCATAACCAGAAAGGGGTAGCCATGGACCACACAGATACTCCCTTGAATGCTTTGATTACCATTAAAAACATTATCAAAGGAGTGCACTAGAGTATGTAAAACAAAAGTGTCAAAATGAAAAAAACATAGACAACTAATACCAGATAGTAAAGCCCTAAGTTTCTTTGCTATGCTTAAAGAGACAAATACTGTGGCCCAGAAGAAAACAGACTCTGTGGGAAGAACAAGATGAATCATGACAACATTCATACTTTGTTGAAGAATAAGAAGGTTTTCATACTAAAGTCACCGGGAAGGAAAATATGTAGTCTATAAGAGGCACAATGAACATCTGTATATATATCAATTTAAAATCATGTGAAGTTCACAAGCCTATCACTCAAGTTTCTTCTGCACTAAAGTTTAGCTATCAAAAGAACACATATTTAAAGTTCAGCTATATCAGGGTTCTTAAGGTACCCAATCTCCATTCCAAGTATTCTCTGCATTCAAACTTTATAGCTGTATCATAAAGATTTTCAGAAATCGCCAGAAGACAATGATACTAAGTATTTATATAGTACCTGTTACAAACAAGGTTCTATTACAAAATCCTTTAAATATACTGGTTTAATTCCCACAAGACTACTATAGAGGTAATTATTACTATTTACTCATGGGAAACAAACAAAGAAAGGATAAGTAGTTTGCTCAAAGACACTTTAGTTTCAAAACCAGAGCTAAGTCTTTTAAATCCAACAGTTCAGATTCAAATGGATACCATTAATCACCACACTGTATCCTCTTTCATTTTTTTCAGTATGAAGGTTTGAATGCTGACACTTGCTAGGTAAGAGCTTTACAACTGAGGTATCAATCTAATCTTATTCTTCTATACTTAAAAAAAAAAAACTACAGTGTGTGTGTTTTTGCATGCATGTGAGAATCAGAGATCAACTTTTGTTGCTGTTAATTTTTGTGTTTCAAGACAAGAGTTTCTCTGTGTGACCCTGGCTGTCGTGGAATGCTCTCTGTAGACCAACCGGGCTGGCCTCAAACTCAGAGATCCGTCTGCCTTTGCCTCCCGAGTGCTGGGATTAAAGGCATGCGCCACCGCACCTATCTAAAGATAAAATTCTCTATCCTAATTTTACAGTTCAGAGTTCCATTTTTCAAAATCATTTTCTCTCCTTTTAGCATGTGGGCCTCAGGGATGGCATAGAGTAACAACCTTTGTGAAAAGCACCGTTACCCACTGAGCCACCCCACCAGTCTGTCTTGTTCAAAAATTTTTAAAAATTAGAATACATTTACAACACTTCCCCCTCCCCTCTACATTCTCCCATGCCCCACCTTCACGTTCCCACTCAAATTCAGGACCTATTTTTCTTTGCTGCTGTTACATATTTAAGCACATAAACCTACAAATACAACCTGTTGAGTCCATTTAGTGTTGTTTATATATTTATAATTTCAGGGCTAACCACTTGGTATTTTAATTCTCAGACAAGGCTAAGCTGCCCAGGCTGACTTTTTTTTGTCTTGTTTTACTTATTTTAGCTTTCTGAGACAGGGGTCTTGCTATGCAGCTCTGTGTGGCCTCAAATTTGGAGTAATTCTACTGCTTTTACCAACAGAGTGTTATGATTACAGGAGAGTACCTCTATTCCTTGCTCCCAGGCTAACCTTAAACTTCAGTCTGTAGTCTGGACTGCTTAAACCTGCTATTCTCTTGCCTCAGCCTCCTGAGTAGTTAGGCCCCAGTCTTTCACTCTGTAACAAGACCCTAAGATTGATTTAAATAAGTAATCTTAAATTCAATTTTTTTCAGCCTTAATACAAGATGAGTCCCACACATTGAAGACAAGAGCCCTTTCTATAATAAAGAAATACTGAAATTAGCAGCACAATAGTCACTCCTATTTCAATATTGATAGCAGAATCAAGGTGAGTGGGCTTAAAGAAGCCAAGTTAAAAGTATTCACTCTCAATAAAAAACTCTATTGGTACCCACAATTCTTCAGAAAAGACAAAAACTATGAATTCTTATAAAAGATGGCTATAAAATTATATAGCAATATGGAATTACAGAGCAATTAAAGTTTTAAAAATGAATATACCCTCAATGATAATTATGTAAATTGTATAAAAAAAGACTGGAATTAAATATAAACTGAATCTAACTCAGAAGTTAGAGACAAAAATCAGCATATAAGATAAAAACCATGCACTGTCAAAATTATACTTGGAGAGCCCAAGATGAAGAACAACATACCATCTTTCAACATAGGTAAATCCAACATTGCCAGTTTTTCCTCCAGCGTTGCAACAGATCAGTTTTCCTTTGGCTGACACCAGATGAAGAGGTTGGCTTGCATTTAAGGGCCACAATGTATGAAAAATATATCACTTTAAATAACAGAAGCACAGCCAGCATAGTAAATGCTCACACTCAGAGAAACTTGGAATTAGAAACCAAACGAAGTCTTAGCCAGGTCTCATCCCCACCTCCATGATGATTCAGTGAAAAGGAAAACAGGAATGTAGGAGAGGGAGGCAGGATTCAAGAAACCACAGATAATTACACAAAAATCTGAAAATGAATTAATGCAATACAATTGTATACAAAACAAAATGATTGTATTGCTATAATACACTGGGATTTTTTTGTTTCCCAGATTTTACAATTATGTTAATCTGAATTCACAGGAAAAGTACTAGTCGTCACAGATAATTATTTTACCTAGAAAAGTAATATTTTAAACCCATTCAGAATTACTTGGACTCAAGATGGTAAAAACTGTTAACAATTCCACAAACAGATTTTTACCAAAGGAAGTAACAAAACATCTATTTTATTACCCTTTTTAAATGCTGTTTTTCTGGGAAGACATCTTAGTAGGCTAAAGGACGTTTGTATTTATTTATATGACTACTAAAAAAAGCATAACTGACTATTTTCTAACCTAAATGCACAGAACTTCTAGAAATGTAAATATTCCTTTTGCGTTTTTAGGCAACTAAGAAGAATAAGAACAGAACAGGGGAAAGAAACTCTAAAAAGGTGACACTTTCAAATCTTGGCTAGAAAGATCTAAATTTGACCCCAGGACTCACATGATGGAAGGAGAGAACCAATTCCCCCAAGTTGTCCTCTGAGCACTATACAAGCACTGTGACACAGTCTTGTCACAACGGATATACACACACATCTTATCCATCTTCATTAATCATTTAGTTACCAAAAAGTATCTATGAAAATTAATTAGGTAGTTAAAGAGGAATAAGGTACAGAAAACAAAGACCTGATGAATAATATCCAACCCAACCCAAAACTAACTCTTTAGTCTCTATTGCTGTAAAGACATTGATTCTACAATGCTACCAAACACAATTTATTAAGTCATCTGTTAGTTTACATCAGGCCCATCTTTTTTTCTTTTAGACTTTTTTATTGATTCTTTGTGGATTTCACATCATGTATTCTGATCCCATTCATCTCTCCATCCCTTCATATCCACCCTCTGCCCTTGTAAACATGTTCCTACCAAAATAAAATAAAATTTAATGAAAACTAAACCAAAAAAACAAACAAGCAAGAAATCAAACAACGTAACATAAAAAAAAGAAAGGAAAAAAAAAGCCTTGGCATAGAAGCTATAGTACCCTTTAGTCCATTCATCTTTACTTGTAAATGTACATTGCAATGAGTCTGGTTTAGGGCCTCTGGCTTCTGCTACACCCTCTTACTAGGTCCCTCACTGGAATTCCTCTTAGATATCTTAACTGCTGCCCTGTGTCATAGAGATCCTGAAGCTTTGTATCTGCAGGTCTGACCCCTTTACAATGCTCCAGCAGTTCATAAATGAGGTAGATATTGGGGTGGGCCAACTCATAGTCCTGGTTCTGGGCCTGGGTGTTAGCTGAACTGGTGAGCCTGCCAGTTTCCCTCATCAACACCATCAGGGCAAGCTATCCAGCACTACCCCAGTTAGCTCACTCACTGCAGCAGGCAGCAAAGAGTGGGGCCAGTTCTCCTGTTCTCATGTGCTAGGGCCAGCCTACTCACACTCATATCACCAGGGCCAGTTCTACTGTTTTGCCCAGGCAAGGTACAGGGCCAGCTCTCCTACTCTCGTACCCCATGAGACCAGTTCTCCTGCCTGCCGCAGTTGGCAAGGAGAGAGGGCATGCATCTTTCCCTCAGCCATGCCACCACATGGCAGATGAGGGGGGCAGAGTCAGTACTCCTGCTCTCATGGTGTTCCCGCCCCCACCCCATTGCGCTCACCTGTGCCCCCACCAACAGGGTCAGCTCTATTGCTACCTGGCTGAGGTACAGGGCCCACTCTCCCTACTGCTGCAGCTGGTGATGGGCAGGACCAACTCTCCCACTCTCAAGAGCTCAGGGCTACCTCTCCCATGAGTCACAAGCAGTGAGGGGTGGGAGATGGGAGAGAGCATCTCTCCCTTGCCCACTACACCATATGGTATGGGTGTGTAGGGCCAAAATCTCCCAAGGCACATTCTGGCCAGATCACCTGCAGCCCCATCAACTGGGTCAACTTGATTGTGTTGCTCAAGTGAGGTGTAAGGCCCACTCTCCCAAATGCTGCAGCTGGTGAGGGGCAGGGTTGGCTCTCCCACTCTTGTGACCAGGACCAGTTTCCTAGCTGCAGAAGGTGGTGAGGGGCAAGAGATAGGCCCACATTTTGAAACAAACATTTTGTTTAAACAATGAGATAGGCATCCCTACCTTTAAAGTTATCTAGAAAACCTCAATTGACCTAAACCCAGATGAATCTCCTATTTAAGAGTCTATTGGTTGAACTTCAACAATACTAGACCTGACATGCCAACTATGAAATGCAAAAGGAGGATTAAAATGATAGATTTTTATTTCTTCTCTCTTTTTGTGTGTTTGTGTGCACCCATGGGGGCATCAGATCCCCATAGCTGATTAACTGGAAGTAATGAGGTACCCAACATGGGTGCTAGGAACTGAACTTGGGTCTCCTGAAAGTATACAAGCATTCTTTTTTGAGGCAGGTTCTCACCATGTAACTCTAACAGACCTGGAACTCCCTACCTCTGCCTCCAGAGTGTGGGATTAAAGGCATGCAAGCACTCTTAACCAATGAACCATCTCTCTAGGATTTTAAAGAAATCAGGATTGTGGGAGTCGCTGTTTATTTTATTGAAATCTGATTTAAATAAAACTGTTTCTCTAAACAAAAGTATTGTTTCTATAGAAGCAAATTACTGGAGGCAGAAGCAGGAATATTTCTAAACTTTAGGCCTGTTGTGAAATATTATTTTAACTAGGTAAAGACGTATTACATTTGTTTGTGCTGCAGAATATTACTGTAACTGTCCAAAGATGTGTCACATTTGTTTGTGCTGCAGAATGTTACTGTAACTGTGTAAAAATGTGTCACATTTGTTTGTGCTGCAGAATGTTACTGTAACTGTGTAAATATGTGTCACATTTGTTTGTGCTGCAGAATGTTACTGTAACTGTGTAAATATGTGTCACATTTGTTTGTGCTGCAGAATGTTACTGTAACTGTGTAAAGATGTGTCACATTTGTTTGTGCTGTATTTGTTTAATGATATAAGGATCTGTGTTAATTATGTAAGGATGAGTTGCATTTGTTTCACTTTGCCTAACTAAGGCACCTGATTGGTCCAATAAAGCGCTGAACAGCCAATAGCTAGGCAGAGAAAGGATAGGCGGGGCTTCCAAGCAGAGAGAATAAACAGGAGGAAGACTCTAGACTCAGAAGAATAATAAGAGAACAAGGGAGAAAGAGAGGAACATGCCCGGTGCCAGCAGGAAAACAGACACAAGAAGCAGTGAAAGTAGGATATACAGAAGAAAGGTAAAAAGCCCTGAGGCAAAAGGTAGATAAAGAGAAACAGGTTAATTTAAGTAAAGAAAAAAAAGCCAGAAATGAGCCCAAGCTAAGCCAAGCTTAAGTTTCTGTGCCATGATTTGGTAATCCAAAAGAAAGTCTGGTACAGAGGCCAGCCTGGTCTACATAGTGAATTCCAGGATGACCAGTTGGAGAGATCCTGACTCAACAAAGAAAACACTGACAGAAATTGTAGGGAACTTGATTCCATAGTACCTACTTCTCTGAAAATACAGAATTTTAGAAGAAAAGTAATGTATCAAAAAAGGTAAATGATTTTAGCAAAAAAAAAAAAAAGAGAGAGAGAGAGAACTGATTCAGGTATCAGGATTGCAATCAATGGAAATAATACAACAAAAAGGACTAGTAACTTGTTTTATTAAAATTAAGAAAATCTCTAATTTGTTTGTTCAAACTACCTTCTGGGAGAATGGAATTGGTCCATATGAAACTCATCACTTTGACATTTTAGGAGCATTTCTAGTTTGCTTCCCTTCAACTATGCATGAGGGTGGGGCTGGAGAGACAGCTCAGCAGTTAAGAGCACTGACTGTTCTTCCAAAGCACCCACATGGCAAACAACTGTCTGTAACTTCAATATCTGATACCTGATGTGGAATTCCCCTCTGTATGCTGTGAATACCATTGGTTAATAAAGAAACTGGCTTGGCCTGATACAGTAGAATAGAACTAGGTGGGGAAAACTAAACTGAATGCTGGGAGAAAGATGGGCGGAGTCAGAGAGAACCCATGTAGCCCCACAGGAGACAGCCACAGGAACTTTAGCAGGTGAGCCACAGCCACGTGACAATACACAGATTAATAGAATGTGTTAATATGTAAGAGTTAGCCAATAAGAAGCTAGAGCTAATGGGCCAAGTAGTGATTTAATTAATATAGTTTCTGTATGATTATTTCGGGGCTAAGCAGCCAGGAACCAACAAGCAGCCCCCACCTTACAACAGACAACCTCATACAGGCATACATAAAGACAAACACCACTGCAAATAAAAAAATTAATTAAAAAAAGGATTGCTGGTTTATAATAGAGCAAATAAAATAAGGAAAATATACAGATATACCAGCTAAATTTCTCAAACTGCATATGGTTCTATTTTATTTAGTTTTCAATATGGACCAATTAGTTACTTCGAGAAAATAAAAACATAGGGATGTGGATTAGTGTTTAGACCTTGGGTTTGTTCCTATGCACTACACACAAAAAAATAAAAAATAAAAAAAAAGGAAAAAATGTTCAGTTTTTCTTCTTCATTTTCTGAGACAAGGTCTTACTATATAGGCTACTTAGACTAGTCCTGAACTCACTATATAGCCCAAGATGGCCACCAACCGAATAACCCTCCTGCTTTAATTTACCTAATGCTGAGATTATAGGTAGGTATCGCCACAGTCCACTAGCTTTTATTTCAAGATCTGAAATTAGTCACAAGGGTCATTTTATCCTGATGATGATGGGTCCAGCGAAACAACCATTAGGAAACTTTCTTACTCAATTTATTTTTAATACACTGGCAATGTGAACACAATGGAGGATAATGTCCTACTTAGAGACCATAGTCTAATGAATGAGTCAAGATGAGAAGAAATAAGCAAAGTCTATTTCTAGATACTAATTAAGTCAAAGGAGAGCAGATTTTTTTTAAATCAGTGATCTCATTCAAATCATATTCTCACTCCTCCTCCAGCATTACTCACCCATGCACTGTGCACAAAACAACCAATCAGAAAATAAAAGGGGGGGAAAAACCTTTGTAAACCTGTTTTTCCCAAGGCAAGAACACACTTCATCCCAGGAGAAACAACAGAGTAACAGAAGGATCAAGACAGAAGATCACCTGTTGCAAGTTGACCAAACAACTGAGGTCCCAGATAGAGATTAAGGTCTTCTTTTCATTGCTGTGTCCCCAAACAAATAATAGCAAAGCATTTGGCTCATTCAATGCCACATCAACCAGAATGAGCATCATAACTTGGGCAACATAAAAGTAAGTTATAGTTCTGAACACAGACATAAAACTACAATTAACTCACATGTGATCACAGTCAAGCCATATGTCTCTGGGCTTTGTTATCTAATATGTGGAGTAGCAATGATTAACTCCTTTTTTTTGCTTCTTTAGTTTTCTTCCAGACAGAATTTTGCTATGTAGCCCAGGCTAACCTCAACTTGCAGGAATCTTCCTGCCTCAGTTTCCCAAGTTCTGGGATTATAGATATAGAGGAGAGCTCTGAGAGTGGTTTCTGGGATGCAATAACATCTATCAGTACTTCTATGCTCCTATACAAAGCACAATCAGGAACTAAAGAACACAGAGTTGGCTCTATGGCACTGATTCTCAAATATGCCCTAGCATTAGTATTTTAAGACAGCATGAATTTCCTCATTGAGTTCTAGTGCATATGAAAATGTATCTGCTTCCTACATAGGTTACAAAAATCACCTAATCTGACTAGGAAAAAAAATACATGATCTATAAACACCTTTTCCATTGTCTTGGTCCTACCACAAAATGACCCTCAACACTGTCTTTGATTGTTTTTGAGACAGGGTCTCATTATATAGCCCTGGCTGGTCTCAAAGTCACAGAGCGCTGCCTGCCTCTGACTCCTGGGTGATAGGATTTAAAGTATTTACGTCACACAAGGCAAGAATCAATCTCAAAATAACCTCCATTAAAATTTGCCCCAAAACTTCTTTTTACCACATTTGTCAAACTTTTTTTTTCCTTTTCTTTTTTAATAAAAGTAATCTGGGGCTGGAGAGATGGCTCAGCAATTTGCCACACAATCCTGATGACCTAAGCTTGATTCCCAGTACCCACGATAGAAGGAGACTCCACAAAATTGTTCTCTGACCACCAAATATGTCCAGTGGCACAAGTATATACATACACACACATTAATAATAAAACTGAAATTAAAAAAGTGTTTTCTAGGGTTTCGTATTAGTCCAAAAGACAAAAGGGGCTGGGCATGGTGCTGTATACCTTTAATTCCAACACCAGGAGGCGGAGGTAAATGGATCTCTCTGAGTTCAAGGCCAGTCACATTATACATAGTGAATTCCAGGACAGTCAGGGAGGCATAGCTGAGACCCTGTCCCCCCCAAAAGGGGTACATTTTTAGTTTTGTTTTTGTTTCAGTTTTTCTTTTTTCTTTTGGTTTTCTGAGACAGGGTTTCCCTGTGTAACAGTACAGTCCTAGCTGTTCTAGAACTAGCTCTTATAGACCAGGCTGGCCTCAAACTCACATAGATTCGCCTGCCTCTGCCTCCCAGTGCTGGGATTAAAAGGTGTGTGCCACCACTGCCCAGCTCAGTTTTTCTTTTTTAATTTTTTCTTTTCTTTTTTTTATTTTTTTATTTTTGAGACAGGGTCTCACTATGTAGCTCAGGCTGGCCTCAAACTAAAAAAATCCTCCATGCCTCTGCCTTTCCTGTACTGGGATTAAAGGCACGTGCCATCAGTATGGCTGAAATTTTTAATTATCAATACACTGTTTTAAATTACTTATAGTGTTAACACTATTCCCAGGAATGTAAGAATACAGCATGTACCTAGGATGCAAGATCCCTAGCTAGGTCCAACAACCAGCACCAAAACATAAGGAAAGGAACTTTACTCTCAGTGCATATTTTTAGAAATTAAAATTAAATCGGCCCACTCACTGTTCAATTCTCTACTTCTAGAATTCGCACATAAATGCTAATTCACTTTGGGGTTGAAAAACATACGCTAATAATATAAAACTATTTAACCATCAATTCACACATAGCCTCTATAGTTGCCAGGAATTTCTGTAGCATATAGTACAATATAACAATATAATATAACCTGACTAATTCTTTCTTCTTTGACTTAAAGAGAGAAAAGGCAGTAAATCATTTAGTGAGACTGAAATAAGTTGGACCTTTCAAGGTTTCTTAGGGCTTACTGTGTGTAATGATCTATAAGACTTTAGATTTTTTTTTTTTTTTTTTTTTTTGGTTTTTCGAGACAGGGTTTCTCTGTAGCTTTGGAGCCTGTCCTGGAACTAGCTCTTGTAGACCAGGCTGGCCTCGAACTCACAGAGATCCGCCTGCCTCTGGGATTAAAGGTGTGTGCCACCACCACCCAGCAAGACTTTAGAATTTTAAAATACAATTTTGTAGACATTTTAAAAGAAATTTTAAAAATTTATAAATTTATTTTTCTTTAAAGACAGGGTCTCTGAATTGCTGTCCTAAAACTCATCACATAGACCAAGCTAGCCTCTAATTCACAGAGATCCTTCCGCTTTTGCTACTGAATACTGAGATCAAAGGTGTATGCCACTATACTAAGTAAAAATTCAAATACTTTTTAAGACTGCAAATACTACTTTTTAAAAACTATCTCCTAAGCCAGGTGGTGGTGGCGCATGCCTTTAATCCCAGCACTCGGGAGGCAGAGGCAGGCAGATCTCTGTGAGTTTAAGACCAGCCTGGTCTACAAGAGCTAGTTCCAGGACAGGATCCAAAGCTACAGAGAAACCCTGTCTCGGAAAAAAAAAAAAAATCTATCTCCTAGAGTGACTGGGTATGGTGGTACTTGTTTATGGTCCTAGCCAACAATGATGATGAGACAAAAGGGATCACTGGAGTTTAGGAGTTTGAGGTCAGTCTGTAAAACAAAACTGTACCTTCTTAAATCAGGCATGGTGGCAGCACTTTAAAAGCAGAAAAACTATATAACAAATTCTAGTCAAGCCTGAGCTATAAGAACAAAATAAAAACAGTGGCTAGAGAGATAGCTCAGAAGTTAAGAAAACCCACTATTCTTATAGGAGACTTGGGTTCATTTCCCAGCACGCACACAGTGGCTCACAACTGTGTAATTTCAGTTCCCGAGATTCCAATACCTTCTTTTGGTCTCTCTGTAGGCACTGCACACATAGGGTGCACTTATATACACACAGGTAAAACATTCATACACATAAAGTAAAAATAATTTATTTTTTAAAAAGGGAGTGATGGTGCAGGCCTTTAATTCCAGGACTTGGGGACAGAGACAGGTGGGTTACATAACAAATTCCAGGATGGCCAGAGCTACATAATGAGACCAAGTCTCAAAAAGGGGGGGGGGTAGTGATATATCCTAATAACCCCAGCACTCAGGCTAGATCCATTTTTCTCTACTTCTTTCCTAATCGTTTCCTATGATACCCATGAAAAGTACTGACTTCTTTTATATTATCCCTTTAAAACTTAGAAATAGAACAAATAAATATTTCTGATCTCTATAAATAACAATAACGTCAGTATCTCTTCAGACATGTTCTTTTTTAATCCTGTTACCTCTAACTGAGGTCTATGGTTTGATGAGCTCCCTGAAGTTCAAACAAGAAAGGTAATCCTCCAAGCAACAAATGTGAGAAGCAAAGATTAAGAGGTGTTTAGCGCCAGGTAGTGGTGGTGCATGCCTTTAATCCCAGCACTCAGGAGACAGAGACAGGTGAATCTCTTGAGTTCAAGGCCAGCCTGGTCTACAGAGCGAGTTCCAGGACAGCCAGAGCTATACAGAAACACTGTCTCAAACAATCAGAGCGAGTTCCATGACAGCCAGAGCTATACAGAAACACTGTCTCAAACAATCAATCAAATGAAAAAAACACACAAATGTATTCATGGTAATATACTCTCTATATATAATAATTAAGAACTTAAATACAAGGCAACTACAGAAGTGACAGTAGGTAAGGCTTCAAAATGAAGTTAAAAGGGAAGCCAAGAAATAAATCCTAGAAGATGAGTAGAGATCAAAATGTAGAAGAGAAAGAAATGAGCAGTTACTGGTTAAAGACTGAAGGTAAGCTCAGTTTGGCTACAGATAATAGAAAGTTAAAAACTGATACAGAAAGAGGTCACACAGTCATAGACCAGCTTACAGTCTGCTTTGTAAGTTAGAAAAAGGAATAGGGGATTTCTTCCATATGAGGTAGACAGCTATACAAAGGTTTTAGGCATAAGGATACCACGATCTGACTGGCATCATTTAAAGTTCATTCTACCTGTCACCTGCAGGTATAAAACCGGTATCATGGAACTAGTAACTCATTCATCAAAAAACAAAAAAACAAAAACCAAAAAACCTACATATTGAATATACAATCATGTCATATAACAAAAGGTCATTGTTTTTAACATCCTAAACAATTTTATATGTACATCAATACCTTAAGTCTGTCAATTATGATTCTAGTAACCATTACAGCTAGCAAACTTAAAAACTTCCACTTTGGATCCTACACACTTATATAATTTTACCTTGCTTGCAAACCTGACTACTGAAATGGAAATCATTGAGTACTAGATAAACTAAAGAGTTTAAACAGCTGCTTTATTAATGATATCAATACTTAATGGAAGCAGTTCATGACACAAGACTGAAACTGAGGTTATCACCCTGTAAATTAAAAAGCATATCTATCCTATAAATTCTATCTTTAGTTCTCAGAATATATCAGACACACGCAACAAACACCTACAAAATTAAGGCACACAAGAATAACATTCCTACTCTTAGTCATGTTTTATTTAAAACAAATAATTGTTTTCTGAGAAATAATACTTCTGAGTTTCCTCTCTAATTATAGGAAAAATACACTTGTAGACTTAACAACCACATTATTTTAAGCACAATAATTTATTTTTGTGCTTTTCACTGCAGAACCCATGAGAAAAAAAAAGCTATCTCATTAGATACTAAAATTCCATTCCAAACCGGGCAGTGATGGTGACACCTTTAATCCCAGCACTAGGGAGGCAGAGACAGGTGAATCTCTGAGTTTGATGTTAGTTAGCCTGGTCTACAGAGCAAATTCCAGGATGGCCAGGGCTACACAGAGAAGTCCTGTCTCAAACCTCCCCCTCCCCAAAATTTCATTTCATCATAAATTATTTAAAAGTTAACTATAAGGTCAGGTTAGTAGCTCAAGGATAAAATGCTTGCCTGGCCCACACATAAAAGCCTGGGTTTAATCCCCAGGACTAGAAAAAAATTAATAATAATAACAGATTAAGCAAATAATAAAAATAAACTATATCCTCCAAAATATGACACACTGTAATTTGAAGATGCCTCTAAATATATTACTGTGATTCTCTATATTCTATGAAATGTAAATGCTCTATTTTCTTCAATTCAAATTCTAGAAAAAAAAAGATTACCTTTATTTTTATTTACTTATTCAGTGATTTTTGTTTTTTTTCGAGACAGGGTTTCTCTGTGTAGTTTTGACTGTTCTGAAACTCTCTCTATAGACCAGGCTGGCCTCAAACTCAGAAATCCACATGTCTCTGCCTCTGAGTTCTGGGATCAAAGGTGTACACCACTACTGCCCAACCAATTGTTTTTAATCTATTTCATATTATGGAGTCCCAAAAATATTTGGCAAAACTTTGAGTGTACGGTATTTCACTTGCCTATAGTAAGGTTTAAAGGAGGTGACCAAAGGTGGCACTCAAAATACTAGAAGCATACACGGCATTTCAGACTGTAGACAGAGATTAAAGAGAAAGCTCTTCTAGATCTATTCATGGATTTTGAAGCCTTAGCTGTGGCAGGACTCTTCTCAGATCAACCAAAGTTGGAGAAACTACAAGTTTGAACAATTTCTCTGGTAAGCTGTTAAATTTCACTTTGAAACAATGAAATATAAAACTTTATACACAGCAAGCTTACTAAATCTCACTAGGCTCAAATGTAAGCATCCCACCATCATGAAAAACATAAATAACAAGTTTAATAATTTAATCATATAAAACAGTCAAAGATAGATGCCACAGCACTCACTTTATATCTCACAGGCACTCAGAAGAACTGGAACATGCATCCTCATTGCCCATGTGTGGATAAACAGCCATACAAAGAACCACAGTTAAGACTAAAGCTGCTTGTTATTTGAAGGCACCAACAGGAAACTTCTGGAAATCTTATTTGTGATTTCTTAAAAACAAATTTTTGAGTAACACATAATGCAGAGACATCTGTCCAAGATTCTTCCTAACCCAAGATTACATGCACATTAAAAGAACTCACCTGTATTATACTCCTTCAACTGCAACTCCTTTACAGGTATGCCATCAGAAGTCCGAAAGGCATTAAGAATCTGCAAAAATATGACATTTACACTAATCATACAAATCATAGTTAAATGCTAATGTTTATATTTCCCTACTGGTTTTCACTCTATACAATTTAAAGCAAGGATAATTTTATAAAGACAAATTAAACCATGTTGTAAGAATCTAGCAGAGTGACTGTATCTATGGTAAACATTAGAATGAATAGTGTTTTCACTGTATCTAGGGTAAGCATTAGACTAAACAGTTATTTTCTAAAAGTACTTTAACCTTGAAGAAGTCATTGTGGAAAATAGTGATTGTTTTCTGTGACTTATAGAATTGTTTTTCTGAGGGAGCTTTAAAGCCTTTGCACGACTTTGGTCACGAGGCACATCTGAAGCTCTTGGATTACTGGGTACTGAAAACAGTGTACAATAAAGACTAAAGTGTCAGGGTGTGGTGCTCTCCTTCAGAAAAACATAAAGATTAGATCAGGAACTTTGGTATAAGGAACTTAATTAGCAAAAAAAAAAAAACTTTGTGTAACAACCAATAAATATGCCTTTGTATGGCTGTTCAAGGTTCAGTCCATCAGAGGTTGGACCTCTCTGCTGCCACAGAGAGCCTAAAATTACATTTTGGAGTGACCTCTTTCTTTGACCAACTCACAAAACACAGAACGCCTGAAAAACCATACTCACTCTATATATTCAAAGGGTGATAAATGAAGTTGAGCATGACAACACAGACCTATGGTCCAAGCTAGCCAGAGGTTCAAGGTTGCTAAACTCAACGTGAAGTGATAGAGGGAGCATACCAAAGAGAAAAAGAAACAGAAACTGAATACAACATACATAGGTAGGAGAGCTGGGTTAATAATGTGGCTCAGGAGCCAGGCGTGGTAGCACATGCCTTTAATTGCAACACTTGGGAAGCAGAGGCAGGAGGATCTCTGTTGAGATCTAGGCCAGCTTGGTCCTCAAAGTTAAGTTCTAGGACAGCCAGGACTGTTACACAGAGAAACTCTGTCTCCAAATACCAATAAATAGATAGACAGACAGACAGATAGATAAATAGATGTGGTTCAGTACTAGAGAGCTTGCCTAGCATATTCAAGGCCTTGGATTCACACCCAGCACTCTTCAAAAAGGCAAAAGAGCAAGGCTTTGAATACCACAGGTTTTGAAATCTATATATATTTTCCAAATCTCTCTATAATTGCTGCGTGTAACCCTTTAATGCTTAGTGTCTTGTGTTAAAAATAATGCAGAGTACTATCTAGTCCAGTCCAGGGCTTTAGCACTTGAACTTCATCTAGTTATTTGTTCTGTTCAGGTTTGAGTTCAATCTAAAATGGCCCAATCCTTGATTTGAAAGATAGCTCAGTTGGTAGGGACATTTGAAGGAACAAATGAAGGGACACTAGCCCACTCAAGCATGTGGCTTAGGCGGGTCTTGACGTTTTTCCCCTTTCCCTCTGCCTTGCTAAAAAACCATTAGGTTACATTCCTAAAGTTAGTCACCAAGGTCTACTCCCTTATTTGACCTCTTCTTCCTCCTGAGGCTGACTACCAAAGTCCGCTATCAAAAGCTCCCTTTGGTTCACCTAAAAAGCATGCCCAATTAAAATTAACCACCTCATCCTAACATGTGGTTTCATTCTTTCTTTACCTTTATTTTATAAACTGCCTTTTGCCTATGTGCCACATCTGTCTCCTCCCTATCCAGAGGCAGTACTTTGTCCCTCTGGGATGAAAACACCTTCCCCATTTCCCTTGTACCCTTCCCCTTCCCCATCATCCTCTATTTCCTTTACCACAGCAAATTAATTCATTCTAACACAGACCTCCCCTTTTTCTCCTCTTAAAAGTTACAACTGCAAGGTCATTTGTTGTTGTTTTTCTGTCTGAGTCAGAAAGCAGCCACTTTAACTTTTCTTCCCTGCTTAAAAAAGGATCTTTCTGTGGAAACAAGTGTTTAGGTATGGTTTATGCCTAATCCAGGGTCTGGAAGGAAGCTCCACCCCCCACCATGTGTGAGTTCCCTTCATAAACAAACAAAAACACAAAAGAAAGATAAAAATAAAACCAAATTCTGCAAATTGTTCTCTGACTTCCAAGCATGCCATGGTAGGCGAACACTTGTTGCCACATACATGCACATGCACAAAGAAATAAAGAAAAATAAATGTAATTTTCAAAAGAGAAGAAAACAGCCCAATCCTGATGACACTCTAAATCTTTTGTTGATGTCTGACACAGGATCTCATGGAGCCCAGACTGGCCTCAAATCCAGGAGTTCTTTTGAACTCCCGACTCTGTCTCTACTTCCCAAGAGCTTTTAAAACTTTAGTTTCCACCCCCTCCCTGAAAATTTACCACTTCTTAAAACTATCTCTTTCTCTCTGATTTTTTTAAGACAGGGTTTCTCTGTGTTGCTCTGTCTGTCCTGGAACTTGTTTTGTAGACTAGGCTGACCTTGAACTCAGAGATGCACCTGCTTCTGTCTCCCAAGTACTGGGATTAAAGGTGTGCGCCACCCCTACTGGTTTATCTCTCAATCTTTTTAAAATTATAATTATATAGTGTGTGTGTCAGTGTCTATGTATAGGTATGTGCACGTTTGTCTGTATCTATGTGTAGATGAGAGCAAATGCTCTCAGAGGCTAGTAAGGGGGTGTTAGATTCCCTGGAGCTAGAATTATGGTCAGTTTTAAGATGCCCAAAATGTTCAACTTGAGACCTCTAAAAAAGCAGCAAGCGCTTTAAACCAGTGAATCATCTTTTCAGCCTCTACTATCTTTTGCTTGTTTTTATATTATTCGTGAAGGTAGCAACTTTATAATATTCACTGGTCTATTATTCAGAGCCTACCACAGTGCCTGGCATAGGATACAGGAAGAATATCCTTATCAAAAAGTCTGGATCCATAACAGACAGTGGTGGTGCATGCCTTTAATCCCAGCACTTGGGAGGCAGAGGCAGGTGCATCTCTTTGAGTTCGAGGCCAGCCTGGTCTACAGAGAGAGTTTTAGGACAGGCTCCAAAGCTACACAGTGAAACCCTGTCTCAAAAAATAAAGGCTGGATCCAGGATGAAGCACAGATCTACATAGCACACCGAAACGCAAGCCAGCCAAAGCTACACAGTGAGATTGAAATTGTGTACCAAGAAAAAAAAAAAGCAAAACAAACCCCCAAAATTTCTGAAATCCAAAATACTTCAAAATATGAACTTTGTAAGCACTTTCAGATTAGGAATGTCAAGCTAGCAAATTTTACATAAATATTCCAAAATCTAAAAACCATAAAACTTGAAATATATCTGGTCCCAAGAACTTCTAATAAGAGTTTTTCAACCAACAGTGGAGTAAATGGATTAAAAGTACTTACTCATAGGACATTGTAATAATTAAATGAACTAATGCTTGTTAGCCTTTCATGAAGACATAGTTTTACTTCTAATAATAACCTAAATAATTCTTCCCTAAATTCTGTCATAATTTGGCCAGAAATTCCATTGAAACAGAGCAATTAGGCACTCCCAGTTTTGTTTGTTTTTGAGACAGGTTCTATGTAGCTGTACTGGAACTCACTATGTAGATCAGGCTAACATGGAACTCAGAGATCCACCCAGTTCTGCCTCCTGAGTACTAGGAGTAAAGATTTATGGCAACACACCCGACCTGGCTCCCAGTCTTTACTACTATAAATCAACTGCATCTCTGTGTATGTACTCCTGATATAATATAGTTTCAAGAATGATTATCAAGTCTGAGGATACCTGTCATGTGTCATTTTACAACATTATGTCAGTAACATCGAATAAGCTCTACATGTTATTCCAAATCTACTTCCTGGCTTAGATACTGTACTATAGGTATTCTAGATGTTAACTCTGAAAAAGGTAGGTTTAAAACTAATTAAGCCTTCTCTGGTTATTTAGTTATCAAAATAAAGTGGCTATGTAGCTGGCCCAGGCTGGTCTCTTTTTGTGGGTGGGAGGTGGGAGGTACTGGGGATTGAACAAAGTAAACACTGTATTACAGTTCTTTATACTTTTTTGGGAGGAGGTTCAAGACAGGGTTTCTCTGTGCAACAGGTCTTGCGGTCCTGGAACTCACTTTGTAGACTTGCTTTGTAGCCTCAAACTCACAGAGATTGGCCTGCCTCTGCTTTCTAAATGCTGAGATTAAAGGCGTGCACCACCCCCGCCCAGTTATACTTTTACTTTGAGACAGGGTCTCACTACATGACCCGTGCTGTCCTGATCTCATTCTGCAGCCCAGGTAAGCCTTGAACTTACAATCCTGACTCGATCTCCTGAACGGCTAAGATTATAGGCCTATACTACCAGGCTCAGTTCTGGCTTCTGTTACCAAGCCCAACATTGGCGCTGAATTGTTTTAGTTAGCATACCAAATAATAGGTTTCGTTGTATTGTTTTCATACATAAGTATCATTGTACTTGCTTATATCTACCTTGCCCCACTATCCATTCCTAGGGTTCAAAATTTTCATCTTCTTTTTCAGCCTCCTGAGTACTGATTCAGACATCTATCACAACACTTGACTCTGTACATTTCTTTACATGCTCCTGTGAACCTGTAATTTTTGAAAGTGAATTTTAAGTTTTTTTTTAATTTTGAGACACAATTAGTCTTAATTAATTTTAATTCTCACAATTAGTCCAGGTTGGCCTCAATTGGCAATCTTTCTGCATATTATCTCCCAAGTGCTAGAGTTATAGGCATGTGTCACCACACCTGGTTCTTTTTTTAATTGACAGAAACAGAACATATGCCTTACCTCTTCTTTTGTGGCATTTTCTGGCACCCCACTTAATCGAATAAGTCTGTTAGGTTTCTCTTCACTTGAGCCAGTCCTATAATCTTGATCCTTGAATTCAGAATGTAAAGTTATTTCACAAATAGGTTTATTTTTACATGTAAAATAAAACCCAACATGAAATACAGTCAAGAAATGAGAACTTATAATTTTCTCTCATTTTTTCCCTAGCATTACTGGATTATAAGTATGCTAAGAACAAGGCTTACTGAGGGAGTCTTAATATAATAAAAAAGCATGTTCTAAAATTCTTAAAACCTACTATTTGGTTACTAAGTATTAAGATCACCAAGCAACAGGCAAGGCAGAGTGGTACATGCCTTTAATCCCAGCACTTAGGAGGCAGAGGCAGGTGGATCTCTGAGATCAAGGCTAAACTGGTATGCACAGTGAGTTCCAGGACAGCCGAGGCAACACAGAGAAAACCTGTCTTTTAAAAAAAAAAAAAGAAAAAGAAAAGAAAACACACACACACAAAAAGAGATCACAAAATAAAAGAAACTGAAGTAGACACGGGTAAAATCTATTTTAAGATAATTTTCATAATTAAATTGCAAGTATATAACTCTCCTCACTTAGATTTAAGAAACTTAACATTTAAGCTAATTAAACTAGCTGTACGAGGAAACTTGCAACATTAACATCCTATCCTCATGACTGTAAAAACATTTTTAAGCATTCTCTAAATGAACTTAAATAAGAAAATAAATCCTAAGTCACAAAGACTGTGAGACCCACTCCCCAAGACTGATAGTTTAAAATCAATTTATCACAGGTCGTTTAAATAAGCACAATAAAACAAAATGACTAAAACACACATCAAAAACATGCTGAGTCAAGGAGCTTTCTCTGGATATTTAAACTCCATTATTCCACTTTCAAATACACAGTTTGCTTTTGAATAGTTGTATAAGACTTGAGGGACTGAACATTTTGCATTCTACATTTCACCCTTGAGAAAAGTATTATGAACCACCTCATCAACATACCTGAAGTTCCTGTTGGGCATCTCGGGACATTTTGCCCTGTTGAAAAGACTTGTTCTGGCCATAGCCAAAAATCTGGCTTCCTGGCAACCTGTGATCCACATCACAGTATTCAATGCTTCTGTAATCAGTGTCTTGTCGGCCAAGAAAGTCCAAATCATCTTCTTTAAACAGTCCAGTATCTGAACTCTGCTGTTCACTTCCAGAAAGCTTTGGCTTGTCTTGGTTTTGAACTGGACTTTGGCTGTTCTGAAAGTCTGATGGAGATTCATGTTCAAAGGTTCCACTTTGTGTTTCTCCCTCTCTTGTTTCTGAATGCTCAAACTCTCCCTTCTGAACACCAAAAGCAGGCCTTTCTACTGTATGGTCATGTGTGGATTCTTCTCTCTTGTTCACATTCATACCAGAATGTTCTCTCTCTTGTGTAGAAGGCTGAATGTAATCCAAAAGTTTTGGATCCACAGGAGGCATCTCCCTATCTTTAAATTCCATACAAGGTCCTACCTCTCTGCCCCTAAAATCTTGGTAAGTCCTAGAACGGTGTCTACCTCTGAAATCCGAATGTGGTGTATCCCTATTCCTAAAGTCTAGATCAGTAGTAGCTGAACCTCTGCCTCTAAAGTCCATCTGTGTTCCATCTTTATCCCTGAAGTCCAAATCAGATACATCTCTGTTCCTAAAATCAGAACGAGACTGATCTCTGGATCTAAAATCCAAATCTGATAAATCTCTTCCCCTAAAGTCTGCATGGGGTCCATCTCGGCCTCTAAAATCTAAATCATAAGTGCCCCGCCCCCTAAAGTCAGATGGAGGAACATCTCTGCTTCTGAAGTCAACAGGGTGAGAATCCCTGTCTCTGTAATTCATATGAGGTGTCTCCCTGCCCCTATAATCCATAGGAGTACCATCTCCACCCCTGTAGTCCATAGGTGTTCCTTCTCTATCCCGAAAATCCCCAGAATGTATATCCCTATTCCTGAAGTCCAACTGCACTGAATCTCTGCTCTGGAAATCCGAGGATGAAAAATCTCCTCCTCTGAAATCATGTCCAGGTCCCTCCCCTCCTTGATAGTCACCATGTGGTCCATCTCTAGCTCCATAGCTGAAAGAATGCTCCTCTACATTTGCAAAGGGAGGTCCTGAATGCCCCTGGAAATCAAAGGGAAGTGAATCTCTGCCAGGAAAGTTGCCAGAGTGTCTCTCTTGAGCATGACTCTTAAGGGGAGGAGGAGGATAATCCCTGTTCCACCCGGGAGCAAACCTTTCTTCTTGGCTCCCACTGTAGAAACAAAGACAGGGTTATTCATATTGTCCAGAGAGTTTGAAATCTACACACCAGCATATTCTTCTCTAATCACAGCACATTCTTCTGTAAACACATTTTGGGGGGCAGAGTTCTGTAACAAGGTCCTAGATCTGCAGAAAACAGCAAGTTTTGCTATTTTAAGACGAGGTGTCCGAGTAAACTTTTATGCTCCCATTTCAGAACACGAGGTAAGTCAACACAAGGTTTTCAACATGACTGCTGCAGAAAAAGCTTTCACCCAGTCCTGCAACAGGGAAAATCCGCAATACCAGATAAGCTAACAAAGGAACATGCTACAAAAATTCCCATTTTCTACCACCAAGGAACTTAAAATTCCAAGGTCATCATGACAATTACTATACATGTGGAGTCAGGGAAATCAATGCAATTCTCTATTTGTTTGGTTGTTTTGTTTATTCTTTTGTTTTTGAGACAGGATTTGGTTATGTAGCCTAGCTGGCCTAGAACTCACTACATAGACCAGGCTGGTCTTGAATTTGAAGCAATCCTTTACTTCCTGAGTAATGGAATTATAATAATAAGCAGCCATACTCAGCCTCAAAGTATAAAATTTCTTGTAAGTTTCAGCATGTGTCTTTCTCATTGTTGCACCCAACGGTGAAAATTCCAAAAACATTTTGTTGTATGTACATCAAGGATTTTATTCAATCCAATGAGTAAAGGTCAAAAAGGAAGATTAGTTGTATATCTTCATGACCAGTAGTAGCACTAAATCCCAGTTCTACTGTGGCTCTACCTGAAGGACCCTCAGCTGGATACAATTATAACTACCCAAGAGTATCGAAGGCAATATCAATCAACCATAAAGCATGTTAAGTCATCTCTGCCAAGCTAAATGATCTAAAAAGTTTAAAGCTGAAAATGACCTAGAACATAATATCTTTAAGCATAATCTCCATGTCCCAAGTAAAGAAGTTGACACACCAAATTCTAAAGCCTCAAGCTAATTTCAAGACAGGGTTTCTCTGTGTAACAGCTCTGACTGTCCTGGAACTTGATTTGTAGAACAGGCTGCCCTCATACTCACAGAGATTGGCCTGCCTCTGCCTCCTGAGTGCTGGAATTGAAGGTGTGGGCCACCACAACCTGGCTCAAGCTAACTTTTTATTGCAATGAAACATTATTTTAAAAATACAGTTAGAAAAGCAAACAAAAAAAAAAAAGTATAGTTGGGACAGAAGAGATGGTTCAGTGGTTAAGAGCACTTGCTATTCTTCCAGAGGTCCTATGTTTGGTTCCCAGCGCCCACATAACAGCTCACAACCTGTATAATCCAGTTCCAGGGGATCTGATATCCTCTTCTGGACTCTTCGGGAAGCAGGCACACATAGGACATATATACATTCAGGCAAAACATACACTCAATTTACATAACTCAATAAATAAACAAGAGTTGCCCAGTCTTTCATACTACCAAACTTCTCCCTTTAGCTAATCACTAGAGCATTTTACACATTTTGGCTTTGGTCAAAGATTAAGGGACAGTCACACATGGTGGTAAACGACTATTCATTTTATTACTTGGAATGTTGAAGAGGATAGTCGTGAATTTAAGGCCAGCTTCAGCTACAGAATGAGACCCTGTTTCAATATACCAAAAGATTAAGGGACTTAAATAGGCAATTAGGCCTGGGAATCCCAGAGAGGCATGTGAAAAAAAGGTGGGTGGTGGTGGTGGTGACTGAAGGGCTATCTACTACTTGGCAGTACAACGAAAGCATGAAGATTTTATGAGGACCAACTCAAGTCTCTCCTCCCCAAACATAGAGATTCTATCATATGACCCTTCTGAGCTCAAACTACACCAACATACTAAAACTCAAAAGACAACAGACTCTAGATCACTCAGTTCAGGAGAACTGTTACAATACCATCAGCACTTCCTTTGTACCTTTTTTTTTTTTTTTTTTTTTTTGGTTTTTCGAGACAGGGTTTCTCTGTGGCTTTGGAGCCTGTCCTGGAACTAGCTCTTGTAGACCAGGCTGGTCTCGAACTCACAGAGATCCACCTGCCTCTGCCCCCCGAGTGCTGGGATTAAAGGTGTGCGCCGCCACCATCCGGCCCTTTGTACCTTATTTTTAATTTATCATTTGTGTTTTTTAATACATACATATAAACATACAAACATATACACATATATCTCACACACACATAAACACACATGGGAGGGGTTCATGCATGTAGAGGCCAGAGGAGGACACTAAGCATCTTCTATGGCACTCTACCTTATTTTTTGAGACCTGGTTTTTCACTGAATCTAAAGCTCACCGTTTCAGTTAGGCTAGCTGGACTGAGCTGATAGATCATTTCGTCTCCACCCTCTTGACACTGGATTACAAACACATGCTGTTGTTTCTTGGTTTTTTGAGACAGGGTTTCTCTGTGTGGTCCTGGCTGTCCTGGAACTCCCCCTGTAGATCAGGCTGGTCTTGAACTCAGAGAGATCCATCTGCCTCTGCTTCCTCCACGCTGGGATTAAAGGTATTTGTCTCCACCACACTGCTGTTTTTTGTTTGTGTGTTTGTTTTTTAATGTAGGTACTAGGGATTTAAATTCAGGTTCTCTTGATTTCTCAGCATGTACTCTTGCCCAGTAAGACATCTCCCCAGATGTCTTTCTTACATCTCCCCACCAAACCCTTTCATAAAATGAATAGAAATTTAAAGCATTAACACAAACATTAAAACAATGTACAATTAATGGATTTTCAGAAAATGACAACTTCTATTGGTTCTCAATAATACTAACAACAGTTATGTCTTTGTGGTTCATCATAAACAAGTTTAAATATTCTTCATAAGGATAAAATTTAACACAAAAATTAGAATTTTATCATTAACCACAATGTCTCCCATAGTTAAAAATCATTCAAGTCCTACTAATTGGCTTTCTGAAATACTTAAGCTTCCTCAGACACTCGTGGAATGACTGCAGAGGCATCTAAAAGTATGCATTTTCTCACCAGAACACATCCAGCATTGTCCTTGAATACTGCCATGAGGATTATCTTACTGTCAAGTAAAGCAGATCAAGAGTAACCTACCACACTACAGTTCTTATATCTATATTTTATAGTTTAATCAAGAAACAATTTTATTAAAATAAAACAGCAGTAGTGCCAAGATTGGTGAGCCATGCCTTTTACCTCTGTGAGTTCAAGGGCAGTCTAGTCTACATAGCAAGTTCCAGACCAGCAAGGGCTACACAGTGAGCACCTATCTCCAAACAAAGAACAGTAGTGGTTATAGAAATTATTTTATTTTATTTTTTTTAATATTTATTTATTTATTTATTTATTTATTTATTTATTTATTTATTTATTTATTTATTATGTATACGGTATTCTGCCTTTGTGAATGCCTGAAGGCCAGAAGAGGGCACCAGACATTGCAGATGGTTGTGAGCCACCATGTAGTTGCTGGGAATTGAACTCAGGACCTTTGGAAGAGCAGGCAATGCTCTTAACCGCTGAGCCATCTCTCCAGCCCTAGAAATTATTTTAAACTACAGTAAAAACAATTTTATGAAGAGGAAATAAAAGTCATTTTCCTAGAAGATATCTCCCTCTGGTCAAATACCTTAAAAATTAGGGGCTTAACGAGTTAGCCAGAGATAGGAAGACCTCTGTGAAGCCAACCTGGTCTGAATATCCAGTTCTAGGACAGCCAGAACTACGGCTGAGAGACAGAGAGATTCTGTCTTGAAAATACAAAAACAAAAATGAAAACTCAAGTACTCAGGAGACAGAGTAAGTTAGGAGCCCTGTGAGTTAGAGGCCAGCTTAATCTGCATAGTGGGTTCTAGGCCCACCATGGCTACAAGTGATACTGAACACACACATATTCCTAAAACAAATCATGTAAGAGCTATGTGTGGTAGATGCCTGTGACCCCAGCATTGTAGAGGCTGATGAAGATGGATTGAATTCAATGCCAGTCTGACCTACACAGAAAGACCCTCACAGAAAACAAAAACAAGCCAGGTGGTGGTGGCCCACACCTTTAATCCCAGCACTCAGGATTTAGAGGCAGGCGGATCTCTGGGCTGGAGACCAGCCTGGACTACAGAGTAAATTCCAGAACAGTCAGTGATGTACAGAGCACAGAGAAACCCTGTCTCAAAAAACCAAAAGAAAAAAAAGTCCTTAAATATGGGAAGGGGAAATTGTGCAACAGAGCCAAATCTATCTAATGTTCTTTGTTGTTGTTGTTTTTAATTTTTATTTCATGTGCCTTGATATTTTTGTCTGCATGCACATCTGCATGAGTGTCAGATCCCCTGGAACTTGAGTTTCAGACAGTTGTGAGCTGCCATGTGGGTGCTGGGAATTGAAACTGGATCCTCTGGAAGAGCAGTCAATGCTCTTAACCACTAAGCTATCTCCCCAGCCCTAAAATTTTCAGATGATTACTTAAACTACTTTAATTCTATAAGAAACGGTCTGACATACAAAATAATTATCCATAAGTAGACTAAGAAGACAGACAATAATCTAAATATTTTTAAATGTTACATATAAACACTGATTTAGACTGGAGCTTGGCAAACCTTCTCTATCTATTTATTTATTTTTGGTTTTTTGAAAAAGGGTCTCTCTACATAGCCTTGGATGTTCTGGAACTTATTATGTAGACCAGGCTGTCCTCAAACTTACAGAGATCCATCTATTTACACTTCCCAAGAGCTGGGATTAAAGTTGTGTGCCACCATGCATGAACAAACTTTACATTAAAAGCTAGGTAGTAAATATATTGGGGCTTTGCAGAGTATACATTAGCTACCACAACTATTCAACTCTATAATTGCAATATGAAAGCAACCACACATAATTTGTAAATAAATGAGCATGGCTATGTTTTGATAAGTTACTTCCAGTGCTACAGTAATAGCTTAGTGGTTGCAATCATCCACATGGCAGCTCCCAACTGCCTACAACTCCAGTTTTAAGGGACCTGATGCTCTTTTCTGACCTCTGTGGGCACTAGGCACTCATGTGGTACATACATACACATACATACATGTGAGCAAACACTCATGCACATGAAATAAAATCATTATTTACTTATTTATTTGTTTATATTTTGTGTGCTGAGCCATCCTTCTAGCCCCTTAATGGAGCTTTCATAAACTTAAGTACAACATATTTTGCTAGATTTCAAAATATATATTGCTTTTTTAAAATAGATAAAAGAATTAACAAGCGTGAAGAAGGCAAGAGTGATGGTGCAATCCCATCATTTGGTAAGCTGGGACATAAAGACCAGAAGTTCAAAGGCAGCCCAGGACACACTGTAAAACCTTATCTCGAAAGTAAGTAAATAATCTCACACCTGGGATGCTAGAAGGATTCCCACAGCTTCAGGGCCCATCTGGGCTATGTATTGAGTTCAGGTCAACATGAGCCAGAGTGACACACTGTCTCAAAAACCCAAAACAGATAAATGATTCTGGCATATTTCTAGTATTTGAAAAATGTTACTGGCTGGGTGTGCTGCCTCACACCTTTAATCACAGTATTCCAGAGACAGGAGCAGGAGGATCTCTCCAAGTTTGAGGTCAGCTTTGGTCTACATAATGAGTTCCAGGAGAGCCGGGACTACATATACATAAAAAGATGAGAAACTCTGTCTCAAAAAAAAGGTTATTAAGGGCGAAGGCTATAGCTCAGAACCAAAGCATTTGCCAAACATACAGGATGCCCTGGGTTCTAGCCCCAAGTTCATACACAGAGAAGAGAAACAAACACATACTGGGCATATATTTTCAATCACTTTAGAAATGACTAGAAACTTTTAAAATGTTTTCTACTTCGAAAAAAAACTCAGTTATTTCTCCACAAAGAAAATATTTGCCTTTATGGTAAGTCAAGTTACATTATAAATACTTGAAAATTTAAATATTTAAAATTTAAGACTTACCGAAAAGGTCCTGTTCTGTTAGCAGATCGAGAATCCCCCCACATCTCTTTCTATATCAAGAAAGCTTCAGTAAGTCGATCTTTTTCCTACCAACTCTAGTACAGTAGTACCTGTATAAAATAAATCACAACAAGTAAGTACTTTAGAACATGAAGTACAAACTAAACTGCTTAATCTTTGCTTGCTAAGTTTATCAGGGACTACATCATGAAAAATATTTTCAGAGACCATTTTTAAATATTTATAGAGGTTCAGTGAGAAGACTCAGCACTTGCCCCCACGCCTGACAACCTAGTTTAATCCCCTAGAGCTACATGGTGAAGGAAATCAATTCCCAAAAGCTAGCCTCTAATTTCTTCACACACACATATACACAAAATAAATGTAAATAAATACAGATAACAGAAAATTTATAATCAATTTATAACTAAAATAATTGTTGGGCATAATTATCCCAGCACTCAGGAGGCAGAAACACAAGCATACACATACATTAAAAAAAAACAAACAAAACAAAAAAAAAAACAAACAAAAAACGGGGCTGGAGAGATGGCTCAGTGGTTAAGAGCACTGACTGCTCTTCCAGAGGTCCTGAGTTCAATTCCCAGCAACCACATGGTGGCTCAGAACCATCTGTAATAAGATCTGGTGCCCTCTTCTGGCCTGAAGGCATATATATATATGATAAATAAATTTTTTAAAAAACCTTTAAAATTTTTTCAGCCAAGGGTAGTGGCATATGTCTTTTAATTACCCTCTGGTGGTAGAGGCACTTGGGTCTCTGTGAATTCAAGGCCAGTTAAGTAAAAAAGTGAGAGCTTGTTAAAAAAAAATGAAAGAATAAAAAAAAGAAAAGAGAGAGAAAAAGAAAGGGCGGTGGTGGCGCATGCCTTTAATCCCAGCACTCAGGAGGCAGAGGCAGGCGAATCTTTGGGAGTTCCAGGCCAGCCTGGTCTACAAGAGCTAGTTCCAGAACAGGCTCCAAAGCTACAGAGAAACACTGTCTTGAAAAACAAACAAACAAAAAAGCCAAAAACCAACCAAACAAACAAAAAACAAATTCACAAGTCATCAAAATCGCTTGCATGAAGTTTTAAATGTCTTATTCCTCCAAAGAAACATCTAAAAACAAAACAAAAAAAGCAGTAATCATAAAAGAAACTAAAGGGCAGATGGCAAGATGGCTCAGGGGTAAAAGTACTTTCACCATAAGCCACCTGAGTTCCAACCACGGACACAACAGTGGAAGGAGAAATCTTTCTCCCAAAAGTTGCTTTCTGACCTCTACACATACATGTGGGATATATACATCCACATCACATGAAATAATAATAAATTCAACTAAAAATTGGGCTGATGAGATAGATGGCTCAGAGGATAAAGGTACTTGCCACCAAGCCTGACTGCCTGGGAGTCAAATGGGCTGAAAAGAAAGGACTGACTCCCAAAAGTTGTCCTATAGCTGTCACTTGTGTGAAACATATGCATAGACGTTGCCTATGTCCCCTCAATAAACAAAATGTGAAAAGGTATCTTCAAAGCAGTAGGAACATTGTATGGAATTTTTATCTTTCCCTCTTCCTCTTCAAGAGAAGTAATTTTGCTCTTTAAGCAGTGCATACCAATTCCGAGCTCCTTTCCAAGAAAAGAGCAAATGTATTTGCAAGTTATTTTATGAATTTGCTCTACCTTATCAGGTGGAAGGAGGAGGCTATCTGAAGGACTAATACAAAGTACTTATTTCTGTTTCACCTAACTTAGCTCAAACAGGACCCCATGCCTTTGACCTCAGTACTAAGGCAGGCAGGCAGATCTCAGAGTTCTAGGCCTGCTCTGGTCTACATAGTAATGGTAAGACCCATCTCAAAATAACAGCAATAGCAATAATAACAACGATAATTATTGTTATTATTTGTTGTGGGATAATATTTTTTATTTTATGTGCATTGGTGTTTTGCCTGTATATGAGGGTGTCAGATCTCGGAGTTACAGGCAGTTGTGAACTGTCATGTGGGTGCTGGGAATTGAACCCGGAACCTCTGGAAGAGCAGTCTCTCCAGCCCCAGGATAATCTTTTTGTACACTGTGAAGATGTGTCTCTGCTAAGGCAACTCCTGGTTGGTTTAATAAAGAGCTAAACGGCCACTGGCTAGGCAGGACTTCCGGGTAGAGATAAAAACTCTGGGAAGATCTGAGGGTCTCAGGATTTGTCAGCAAGACGTGGAGTAAGTCACACATACAGTATGGACCAACAGGTTAATTTAATTTAAGAGCTAGTTGGGAACAAGCCTAAGCTAAGGTCAAGATTTAACACTTAATAAGTCTCCATGGGAGACTGGTGGTTCAAAGAAAGACTATTGTTGTTATTATTATTATTACTCATGAAGGAGAAAGCCTTTCATTCAGGACTAATGAAAGCTGTAAAGGAAGCTATAGGTTCAGATATTGGCGCTAAGAGATAACAGGTAGAAAACCAAGAACAGCTGGAGTAAAGTACTTGTAAATTAGGCCAATCAAAATCAGTACATAAACCTGGCAGTGATGGTGCATGCTTCTAATCCCAGCACTTGGGAGGCAGAAGCGGGTGGATCTACAAACAGCCTGGTCTACAAACTGAGTTCCAGGTCAGTCACAGCTACACACAGAGGGACCCTGTCTTGAAAACCCAACCCCCCCCCCAAAAAAAAGGGTATAAAGGGGCTGAAAAAAAAGATGGCTTAGTCGAATAACTAGGCTTTCTCTTTTTTTTTTAGAAATTTCTTTTATTTATTTATTTATTTCTTATGTAACATTCTGCCTCCATGTATGCCTGCACGCCAGAAGAGGGCGCCAGATCTCATTACAGATGGTTGTGAGCCACCATGTGGTTGCTGGGAATTGAACTCAGGACCTCTGGAAGAGCAGCCAGTGCTCTTAACCACTGAGCCATCTCTCCAGCCCCCGGCTTTCTCTTTGGTTATTTATTTTTATTGAATTATTTAGCTTTTTGCCAGGCGGTGGTGGCGCACGCTTTTAATCCCAGCACTCGGAAGGCAGAGGCAGGCGGATCTCTATGAGTTCAAGGCCAGCCTGGTCTACAAGAGCTAGTTTTTATTGGTCATGGTCTCATATCATAACCTAAGCTATCCATGAACTCACTATGTAGCCTAGGCCAGCCAGTCTAGAAACCAAGGGAATCCTGTCTCAGTTTTTGAATTACTTGAATTAAAGCATGAGTCACCACACTTAAGTTTTTTTGGCAGATAACAAGATCTCACACAGCCCAGCAGGAATCTCACATAGCCCAGCAGGGTCTCAAACTTCTAGGTAGCAGAGGACGACCTTAGCTCCTAATCCTTTGACCTCCACATTCCCAGAGCAGTTTACAAGCAGGTACCACCACATACAGGTAGATTTGTATAAAGCAACTGAGGAAAAAGCTCCAGCAAAGAAATCTATTATACAAGACAATTCAACCAAAAACGCACAAAATCAAACACAAATGTAAAGAGTTAACATCCTCAACACTGAGACCAAAAGGTCAAAAATCTTTCAAAAAACAGGAAGAGCCAGGCGTAGTGGACCGGAGTCTACCCTGATCTACAGATGTACAAATCTACACATCAATCTCCAGAACAGCCAGAGCTATATAGAGACAGTCTCAAACTCAGAAAACAAACAAAAATGGCAGAAAGGGAATAACAAACTAACCACCACAACAACAAAAACCAAAAATACAAACCAAAAACATAAAACACCTTAGAATATATTAAGGCAAAAATTCATGTAAATATAGAAAAAGGCAGCTCTCTTCACAAAGTAAAAATAACTGCTTCAAGGTGACTGACTAGGAGACTATGTAAAGATCTCTGGCAGTAGAGGAAGGCTTTAGAAAATAGTTCAAGCCAGGTGGTGGTGAGGAAGGCCTTTAATTCAAGCACTCCAGAGGCAGAGACAGGCAGATCTGAGTTCAAGGCCAGCCTGGTCTATAGAGCAAGTTCTGTCACACAGAAACACTGTCTGGAATTACACACCTCCCCACAAAAAAGAAAAGAAAAGAAAAGAAGCCGGGTGGCAGAGGCAGGCAGATCTCTGTGAGTTCAAGGCCAGTCTGACCTATAAGAGCTAGTTTCAGGACAGGCTCCAAAGCTAAAGACAAAACCAAAAAAAGAAAAGAAAAGAAAAAAGAAAATAGTTCAAAACTTGGTATTGTGATAAACACCTATAATCTCAGAAATGAGGCAGAGGAAGCAGAATGAAGAGTTCAAGGTTATCATAGGCCAAATCCAAGGTCAGCCTGGGCTCCCCTCATCTCTGCCAAAAAAGAAAGAAAATAGTTTAAAGCTGCATGCAGTGGTACATGTTTATAATCCCAGCACTCAGGAAACTGAGAAAGGAAGACTGCCACAAAGTCAGCCTGTAAATTTACTTAGCCCTGGGAAATGGAGGCAGAAGGCACAAGAGATCAAAGCTGAGTCAGAGAGATGGCTCAGCAGGAAAAGTGCTTGCCACCAAGCTTAATAACCCACTCTTGATTCTGGGGAGCCACATGGTAGAAGAAAACCAACTCCAGCAAGTATTCCTCTGACATCCACACATACCTGTGTGTACATACACACACAAATAAAATTTTTCTAATTAAAAGTAATCCTCCTCAGCCACATACTGAATTCAAGGCCGACTTGGCCTATTAGGAACCATCTTTAATATAAATTTAAAAATAATAATAATAAATAAAAACAAACAAAAAGGCCAGGAATGGTAATGCACGTCTGTAATCTCAGAAGCCAAGAGGCACCTAGATCTCTGTGGGTTTGAAGATACACAGTGAGATCTATGACAAAAAGCTACATAGAGAGACCCTGTCTCAAAACAAAACAAACCCAGCACTCAGGAAGGAGAAGTAGGTGAATCTCTGTAATTTGAGGGTAGCCTAATCTACACAACAAGTTACAGAACAGCCAGAACTATAAAAAATAAAATAGAGTATTTTGTTGAAATTTTCTGCCTACTTAAATTTCCTTAACAGTTAATAATGTGGCTGTCCTTGTCATATTATAAAGTAAGAACTTCTCTATCATGTTTGAATGTCAAGATGATTCTTTTGATAGTAAAGGTGCTTGCCACACAAACCGCATGATGCCCCAGAGTTCCACTCCTGGAACCCAGAAAAAAGCTGAAGGTTGAAAAGGAGAAGAGACTCCACAAAGTTGTTCCCTGACCTCTATTTACTTCTTCATCCTGCTACACACACACACTCAATAAACAAATAAATACAAAAAAAGATCATCAAAATAAGCATATCAATAAAGAGAAACTATACAGAGAAATGAAAAACAAATTCTGGAGTGGAAAAGTACACTGCTTATAATAAAAAAAAAACCCACAGATTTCAACAATGAAGTTGATTGAGCAAGAGGAAGAAAGGATCATAAAACTTGAAGAGAGGACAGTATAAAATTATCAACTCACAGAAGCAGAAAGGAAAAGAATGAATTCAAATGAATGAATGAAGGATAAAGACAAATGAAGGAGCATCATCAAGCAGACCAACATTTAAGCCACAGGATTTCCAGAGAGGGCTGAAAATACAGCTGAGCAGATCACTTGCCTATGACGCATTAAGCTCCCCATCTCTAGCACCAAAAGAAGAAATAAACTTTTAATTATTATTATTATTATTATTATTATTATTATTATTATTGACAGAGAAGCCAGGCTGGAGCTGAGGCTTTAATCCCAACACTTGGGAAAGAGGCAGGACTATTTCAATGAATTCAAAGTCAGCCTCATTACATACTGAATTCAAGACTAGCCTGGGTTACATGTAACTATCTCACAAAAATAAAAGATGGGGCTGGAGAGATGGCTCAGCAGTGAAGAGCACTGGCTGCTCTTCCAGAGGACCTGGATTCAATTCCAGCATCCACATGATAGTTCACAACTATTTGTGAGCCCAGTTCCAGGGGACCTGACACTTCACACAAACATATACACAGATAAAGCATCAACGTACGTAAAAATAAATAAATTGGCCAGGCAGTAGTGGCAAACACTTTTAATCTCAGCCCTCAGGAGGCAGACACAGGAGGATCTCGGTGAGTTCAAGGCCAGCCTGATTTAAAAAGCGAGTTCTATAGGGCAGCCAGGGCTACACAGTGAAATCTTGTCTTGAAAAACCAAAAAATAAAAGGAAATGTAGTTTAGTAGTGAAAACAAATACAATTCCTAGCGGACAGCAAGGTAAATCAGGGTAATGTTGCTTGCTGTTAGCCTGATGGCCTGAGTTCAACCCCTTGTACACACAATGTAGGAGAGAACAGATTCCACAAGTTGTACGCTGACTTCCTCACAAGCATCATGACATATGCATGCACACTTTAAATTAACAATAACAGGACACTAGTGATAAAAATATATAATTCCTATCACCGGGTGGTGGTGGCACACGCCTTTAATCCCAGCACTCGGGAGGCAGAGGCAGGCGGATCTCTGTGAGTTTGAGACCAGTTTGGTCTACAAGAGCTAGTTCCAGGACAGGCTCCAAAGCTACAGAGAAACCCTGTCTCAAAAAAACAAAAACAATATATATATATATATATATATATATATATATATATATAATTCCTAGATCCAACATAATCTCAAACTGTTACCAAAGTTTAAAATATTTATTTTTTATGTGTATAAATATTTGACTGACTATGTATAAAGGTACCATGTGCAAACTGTGCATGAGACCAAAAGAGATACCAGATCCCCTGAAGACAACATGTGGGTACTGGGAACCAAACCTGGCCCTCTGGAAAAGCAGCAAGTACTCTCTCTCCAGCTCCTATTACCAAAGTGTAAATGGAGCCTGAAATGTTGATGCGTGAACAGCATGACAACAGACATAAAGGTCAGAATAATCTAAGGAGTCATTAAGTTACCTACCATACCAACTACTTCTAAAAATAAATGGTTTAGAACCATTATCCCTATAAGACACAAATATTAGTCTATCTTACATACCATACCCCACACCCACCACAATCTATACAAGACACAAATATTAGTCTATCTTACATACCACACCCCAACCCATCACAATCTATATACGGGCCCTGTAGTGAATTTTGAAGACAACAACACATGCCTATGTGAAGTAACTGTAGTGCAGATCCTAGAGCTAGTAGTATAAATATACAAATGAGAGCTATGAAAGTTCAAGTAAAAAGAAAATACGTTTCACATTGAAAATGGCTCAGCTGGTTTGTAGAGGGCAAGCCTACAAGCTACATTCGTAATCATGTCCTTCTTTCACTTCCTTAGTTTCACTTTAAAGCAATCAAATTCCCCAGAATCCAGTCTGGTTTCCGGGTTAATCAGCACATGATGGCTCAAACCTGTAATCCTAACACGAGGGTGGGGGTGGGGGTGGGGGGAGCAAGAAGGCTACCATAAGTTGGAGCCAGCTAGAGCTATACAGTAAAATTCTATGTCAAAAAGAAACAGCAACACAAGAGCCAGGTGTGGTGACTATCTATAATCCTAGCACTTGGGAGGTAGAAACAAAACAGAGTCCGAGATCAGAGTGAAGACTCAGCTCAACAGATAAGAGACCTTGTTGCTCTTTCTGAAGACCTAAGTTCAGTTATCCACATGGTGGCCCATAACCATCTACAACTCCAGTTCTAAAGTATCTGAGGCTTCCTCTGACCTTCTCACCAGAAGCACACAGGGTATACACATATACATTTAAGCAAAACATTCACACACATACAATAAGATAATTAAGAAAAAAAAACAAGTTAATGCCAAGAGGTGGTGACATACACCTTTAATCCCAGGACTCAGGAGGCTGAGGCTGACAGATCTTGGAGGTCAGCCTGGTCTAGAGTGAGTTCCAGAACAAAGGGAACTGCACAGGGAAACACTGTCTAGAAAAAAAAACAAAAACCCCCAAATGAGTTCCTTGGCTACACAGGGTTTGAGGCCAGACTAGGTTACCTAAGACCTTGACTGAAATAAGTAAGTAAAGCTTAATCCCAGCACTCAGGAGTTAAGCACAGATGTCCAAGGAAGTCAGAGGCAGTGGATCCCCCTGGAGTTGGAGTTACAGGAGGTTTTGTGTGCTGGGAACTGAACTCAGGTCCTCTGCAAAACAGGAGACATTTTCTTAACACTGAACTGTCTGTTTCTCCAGCCCCTAATTTTTTTTTTCAATAAAGTCTACCTTAGTTAGCCCAGGCTGGCCTTGAATTTCTGATCCTCCCACTTCCCCCTCCTGATAAGGGATTACAAATGTTCACTATCACACCTGGTTTTACTACAAACTAGGGTTCTAACCTAAGACTTTTTGCATATTAGGCAAGCACCAACCAAACCGACATCCTTAGCCTCTCTAGTTTTTTTTTATTGGGGTAAAATAACGCATTATAATTTTAATTATTTTTGAGTATACAGTTCAATCCAGTGGTATTAAATACACCTATAACGTTGTACAACCATCAAGACCATCCATTTCCTTACCTCTTTTAATCTTGTAAAATAATGGATTAAACAGTAGTTTCCCATTATTCTCTTGCCCTTCTCCTGGCAACCACTTCCATATGATCTATGGTTTTGTTTTTGAGACAGGGTTTCTCTGTGTAGCACTGGCTGTCCTGAAACTCACTCTTTAGACCAAGATGGCCTTAAACTCAGAGATTCACCTGCCTCTGCCTAGAGCGCTGGGACTAACTCATGCCTGGCTGAGTAAGTTCCTCAACAACAGAAATCATACAGTACTTTTCTTATGACTGATTTCACTTATCATGACATCTTCAAAATCTAGCCATTCTGTAACGTAACAAAGTGACCATCACTTAAAATTAAATTGGGGTGGCTGGAGATATTGATTAAGAGCACTGTCTAGTTGTAAGTTGCCTGATGTGAGTGCTAGGAATAGAAATAGGATCCACTGGAAGAGCAATGAGTACTCTTAAGGACTATGCCATCTCTCCAGTTCCCACTTTAAAAACATCTTACCTTGGGACCGGAGCTCAATGGTTAGAGCACTTGTTTCTCTTAACACACGGCATTTCACAACTTTCTGCAACTCCAGTTCTGATACTCTCTTCTAATCTCTACAAACACCAGGCACATATATGATAACATACACATATTGGCAGGAAAATACTCATACAGACAAAAATAAAAATTTTAAAAAGCAAATAAAAAAAATCTTATCTTTGATCTGAAGAGATGATTCAGTGGTTAAGAGCACTTGCTACTCTTCGAGAAGACCTGGGTTCAATTCTCAAGACACAACTCTTTAAATCCAGTCCCAGGAATCCAAAACAAAAACCATATGATCCGACAATTATACTTAGGTGTATCCAAAGGGATTGGAACTGTAATCTCAAAAAGTTATTTGTATCCATGCTCATCCAGCAATATTCATAAAGTAAGAAAGCAACCCAAGAACTAATTGATAGGTGAATGGATAATCAAAGTGATTTCTTTATGTATGTTTATACTTCGTGAATGGATAA